>RJWH01000549.1:561332-707161 GCA_004363575.1 Solenodon paradoxus | reverse complement strand
GTGTGTGTGTGTGTGTGTGTGTGTGTGTGTGTATGATATATATATATATATATATATATATATATACATGTAATTCTAAGTTAAACATACTAGAGGAGTTCAGTTTAAAAAACCTTGATATCATAATAAACCTTAAATAGCACATAGTTTTCTTAATATTTAATTAAAATCTGTTTACTTGGTAGGTATATATGATACTAAATGTTTATCACATTAATTTTGAAATGTTAGTATTTTTTTTGAAAATTACCTGTGGTACTTAGGAAAGTGATAAACATATAACTGGTAATAATTTTTATCTGACAATAAAAGAGACTCTTCAGTGCATAAAATTTGAAAGTAAAAAAAAAAATCAGGATGAGGAATATATCAAACAGTACCATAACCTATTTTATAAAATATATGAAATGGGATACACTAACTAAACAAAAACTAGTACAGTTAGTAATTACTCAGTTTCTTTCAGATTCCTTTTTCTGAATAGAACAGAAGAAGAAAATGAAACTATGTTTGGTTAATCTGCATCCGCTGTGGTCTTCTAGCACTTTAAGGAAGATGCTGACTTCTTAAAAAAATAACAGCAATAAAAATAAAAACTGAGCCTGAAAATATAAAACTAAAGTGAGCATTGTTTTCTAATTCCTATCTCTAAACATTATAATATGTTTTAAAACACATGCAGGAAAACTTTAAAATTATTTATATATAAAATTATATATATATATAAAGTTGATTTTTAATCAATAATACATTGCCAGGAATCTTCTTAATCAGTTAGTTCTTACCTGAGGATGAAAAATAACAGTGGAGGTGTCTCCTTGTAGTGTCTTAAAGAGGCTATCTTGTGTCCTTGTAAATAAAATACTAATACTTGTATAGCATTTACTGAGTCAGCTACTATTGTTAAGCATTATTCTTATCCTAATATCACATATCAGAAAACTGAGACACAGAAACATTACGCAAATTTTCATGATTGTACAGAAAGTAATTAGTTAAACTAAGTGAATTAAACTATCTGACTAATATTTTTGTTCTCTTACTTGTTTTGAATGAATGACTTAAAGAATATATCTGATGGCAGTGAAAAGTATGAGCAAACATTTATCACCAGGAATATTTTGTTGTGATTTCAATTATCAGTAAGTTTTCTTCCCTATAGCAACTTTTTTCTTCAAGTGAAAGTATGAATATAGTGATAAGCAAAGCTATGGAAACAGTCAGGGTCAATGACCAGTAGGAAGTTGGCAATATGATCTATGGTAGTTGGATGAATAGATTCATGGGAGAGATACGAGATAGGACAAATGACGGATGAATTTTTCAATCTTTACAATATTTTGGAGAGAGTTACGTGTAATAATGATGAAAGAAAGAACACAAATACAGAATGATATGAATTGACAGAATTAAAAACACAGAAAAATTTTGGTTTTCAAGGATTTATGAGTCTAGAATTTCTTTTCACAAAAAAGCCATCATGTAGTTTTATGAGCCTCGTATTCAGCCAGCATTGCCTATAGGCTTTTTGTCATGGGAGAATTAAAATCTAGCATGGATTCTATTTAGATTTTTGATATGAATGTCATGGCAAGAGCCAGAAATTTCACTCTTCAAGAATCCCCTTAAACTGAGATGTTGACAGTGCAAAACCTTGGTCCAACCAAGTAATTAACCAGGGTTGCCCTTGTCAGGTATCAGAAACCTGCATGTTAAGAAAAAACAGAGGAGTGGACACCATTCAGGTGTGTTAGTTGATGATTCATTTATTGAACTATTTGGAAAGGTAAGCCTTACAAAGTCACTAATCCATGCTGAAAATAAAATATCTAAAAATACTTCCTGAATTTTATTTCCCCAGACATAAAAATAGAGGAGTATTTTTATACTTCAGATTATTTTTGTTTTTATTTTCTTATGATTTATAACAAAGATTGGCTAACGTATTATAATCAAAGGTGGCAATACTTCCCTCAATTGTGCTTTTTATAGCCTTAAAGGCATATGTATGTAAACATTCAGTGTGAAAGATCAGCAGGGGATCAGCATGGTAAAAAAAAAAAAAAAAAAAAAAAAAAAAACCTGAATGTACTGTTACCTTCACTTAAATGGAAAAAAAAATCTCGTGCTTGTAAGGAATGAATAATCATTCATCCCTTGACACAAGGAATCTAAATGAATATGTTGCCTTCTTTTCTAAGATGAAACACTAGTTTATGAGTTACCTAATCCTTTAATCCAGACTGAAATCCTTTAATCCTGCCTACTATAGCCCAAAAAGGGAGTTAAGAGGTATTTCAAATGCACTCACAATTGTACCTAGGAAAGTATATTCCTGGTCCAAGCCAATCCATCTTCAATTGATTTTTAGACGTTTGTCTCTTCCAGATAAGCATATAAACAAGCATTAAAAAAATAGATTCAGAATTAGCAGTTGAAAAAAATGAAGTAATTTTTTGTTTACCATGATATTAAATGTACAATCCAATGTGCTATAATTTTACTCTTTTCATTTATAAATGTATTTAGGATTTTGTGCACACTGTTGGAAAAACTGCAACTCCTGAAAATGATGATAAAATAAAAATAATTAAGATTAAGAAATATTACTTAGAGTTTTTATTGGTTCCAAAAAGTTATTGACTAGAAAATTGATTGAAATGGATTAAAATTTAAGAATAATAGCTGGTCTGAAAAGTGCTTCATAACTCCTTTGAATTTCATAATTCATAATTTTTCATTGTTTTTGGTTTTATATTGACAAAGAGGTGTCAATAAATACACAGTTTTCTGTTTGGTTGAGAAAGTAAAGGAAAATGTATTATTAAATGCTGGTTACCTAGAAGGAACTTCATAAATATCTGTTGAGTGATTAACTATTTCATCCTGATCATATTAAATCATAGGGCTGTTTGAAGTCTTCCAGTAAATCTAAGTAATATTTTCTTTTGTAATCATTTTAGGAAGAAAGTTCACATTCAGTCTGAATTTTCAAATCACCCAGGAATTATGTTAATCATTTTGCAACATTTATCCTGATAAAAATGCATAATTTGAGAAAGATATTTCAAAATGTATCATGTAAAATTATGTTAATATTTTATTTCAATAAAAATAAGCCATCTGAAACCCAGAACATGAAAGGATCTACTCAGTCCTAATAGTACAAGAAATCAAAATAATTAAAAATAATTTCTTCACATGTTTAATTATTGTGAGCTTAGTGTCCTCTTTTTTTTTTCTCTAGTTCTTCTACTAACTTCACATTGAATTGGATCTTTTTTATGCTTTGTATTTTAATTTTATTTTTGAAACTTTATTGAAGGAAGATTGCATCATAACATTAAAGTTTAAGGTGTGCATCATTGTAAGACAACATCTGTATATAACACAAAGTCTTTCATAAAAAAAAAAAAAAAAAAAAAAAAAAAAAAAAAAAAAAAAAAAAAAAAAAAAAAAAAAAAAAAAAAAAAAAAAAAAAAAAAAAAAAAAAAAAAAAAAAAAAAAAAAAAAAACAGCAAAAAAACTCCTGAGGAAATTTATGTGATAAATATTAAAGAGGTGTTTCTGATATAAAGAAACAAAAACAAATAAACAAACATAGGCATGAGACTTGGATGTAAATAAAGTACAGAGACAGAAATAATAAAATATTTAACTTTATTAATACGAAGTGATCTAACAGGTAATTTGAACTAGTAATTTTAACACTCTGATTCACTTAGATTTAACACAATCTCAATAAAACCTTAACAAGCTGTTTCCTGTATATCAATAAAATATTTCTGAAATTTATGTGAGAAAGCAATAGACCTAAGGTAAACTATAGAATATGAGCAACCAATTTTAAAAATTCACTGTAAATCTACAATAATCAATCAGTATCATATTAGTGAAAATACAGATTCAAATACTTTTCAGTGTGACAGAATATAAAGTCCAGAAGTGACATAACTAAACCTTATCATCTTTTATAGTATTTATTGAGGAAGCTTTAATTTTTAAAATAATATAAACCCATATGTACAGGTTCACCATTCCTCAAATATATGATACATCACACCCACCACCAAAAATTACCAAAAGTCTTTCAACACTATCCATTGGACCCCCACCACTTGCTCCTGCTCCGGTAACTTCAGTTCTGTTGTCAAAGTTCAGGGGGAGTTTGTGTTTTATCTGTTCTTTTGCCTTATTTCTTTGTATTCCACATATGAATGAGATCATCTAATATTTGTCTTTCTTTTTATTAGTTCACTTAGCATAATACCCTCTATTTCTATTCAAGATGTGACAAATGACAAGATTTTATATTTTTAGGACTGTTATATTCCATTGTGTATATGTATCACATCTTATTTCCATTCCTTTGTTGATGTTAGGTAATTTCCAATTCTTGGCTACTGTAAATACTGCTCCAATAAACAAGGGGGTGTATAAATCTCTGCAAATTAGGTCTATGGGTGTGCATATTTCCTGGATAAATGCTCAGATGTGGGATGATAGGATTGTATGGGATTTTCATTTGCACTTTTTTGAAGTCTCCATTACTGGTTATATCAATTTATACTCCTACCAATGATGTTAAAGTATTCCCTTTTCTTAATATCCTGAAAATGAGTGTCGTTTCCAGGTTGTTGAATAATAATTATTATCACAGGTGTGAAGTGATATTTCATGGTTGTTTTAATCTGCATTTTCCTAATATAAGTAAGGAAGAACATCTTTTCATGTGTCTGTTAGTCATTTATATGTAATACAAGTTATGTCTTCTTTTTAAATCATCCCCTTAATCATTTTGTAATTCTTTCCCTGTCTTTTGTTACCTTCTTTTTTTGGAAGTCTGGTTTATTTGTTATAAGTATGATTGTCCCTGAGTTTTTTAGGTAGCTATTTGATTGTAGAATTATCTTCCAACCATTAACTTTGAGCCTGTTTTATCTTTCAAATGTAGGTGAGTTTCCTGTATGCAGCAGAGTTGGGTTATGTTTTTTCATCGATTTAGCCACACTTTGCCTTTTGATTTGTGAGTTCAATTCATTAATATTCCGGATGATTATTGGTATCTAACTGTTGATTGCCGTTTCCTTAGTTTTTTGAGTGTTGTTGCAAAAAATACCTTTGTTCTTCTCTTTCTCTTCTTAAGTGATTTAGAAGCATTTATGTTGTGTTTGGTTTCCCTTTTCATGTTTTTCTTTGTTTTTCCTATGACTTTATGTTTTGAATTTTCTCAGAATTACATAAAAGATTCCATACAAGTCTTGAAATCCTTCTAAACTTCCACATTTTTATCCTTATTTCCCCCATATTTTATATTTCAATGTCTTATTGTTCCTAAATAATTTTTCATTTTTCATTTTATAGAAATGCTTTTAGTATTACTTATAAGGCTTGCTTTGTGATGATACATTTCTTTAAATTTTGTTTATCATAAAGCTCTTTATTATCCTGCAATTCTAAGTGATATCCTAATAGGGTATATATCCTTAGTTGGAAATCCTTTTCTCTCAGCAATTTCAGCATATAATGACATTACTTTCTGCTTGTTAAGTTTTAGCTCAGAGATTCACCAAAGTCTTATGGGGGCTACTTTTCATGTAACTATTTTGTCTTTTTTTTTTTTTTTGACTGTGTGTCTTGGTGTAAGTCTGCGCTTTGTCTTGTTTTGTTTTGTTTTATTTATTTATTTATTTATTTATTTATTTATTTATTTATTTATTTATACTTGGAACTTTAACTTCCTAGGTTTGGAGGTCTGTTTTCTTCCTCAGGTTAGGGAAATTCTCTGCTATTATTTCTTCAAGTAAATTTCCTGCCTACTTCTCTCTCTCTCTTCTCTTCTGAGAACACTATCATACAAATGTTTTTCCTCTTGGTGTTATCCCTTATGTCTCCTATGCTTCCTTTGATTCTTTTAATTCTTCTCTTTTCTGGCCCACTTGGGTACATACCACAGCCCTATCTTCTAGTTCACCTAGTCATTTGGAAGTTTCCTCCAGTCAACTCTTGAGGCCCTCTCTGTGTGTTCTTTAGCTCAGCCATAGTATTCTTCAACTCCATAAATTCTGTTTGAAACAACTATGCATTTTCTCTATTTTTTTGTGGTTCTCTTTTTATTCCACCGTTGTTTTCCTGACTTCAGTGACTATCGTTAACATTATTGCTTTAAAGTTTTCATCAGGTAGTTTATTTACATCTTTTGCATTCAGATTTTCTCCTCGGTTTCCATCAGTTTGTGTATATTTATGTGCATCTTCTATTTGTTTAGCATTCTCTGTTTATTTCTGTGAATTAGGCCTCCACATTGTAAAGGCCTTGAGTTAGGGTATCAAATTGCAGAGTACAGGTCTGGATGTTGGTAGATGTTGCTGAACTTTGTTTATCTGTGTGTTTTTTAATCTCAGTACTAATCAGGATTGTTGAAGATCTAGAACCCATCCTTTGTTGAGGCCTGAGAATCCAGCTTACAGGGTTGGAGTTGGGGTAGGGAATTCTGAGGTTTCCCCCAGAGTCACAGGCATGAGCAACAAGCATAAAACGAGATGCTGAATGGTTATGAACCTCCGCAGCAGGCCACAGTTCCAACAGAGGACAGAGGTCACATTTGAGAGAAAGAAAGAGAGAGACTTGTGTTAGCAAAGC
Source organism: Solenodon paradoxus (assembly GCA_004363575.1). Lineage (NCBI taxonomy): Eukaryota > Metazoa > Chordata > Mammalia > Eulipotyphla > Solenodontidae > Solenodon > Solenodon paradoxus. The sequence goes on along the minus strand of RJWH01000549.1, from coordinate 700,519 downwards.
AAAACCCATGTTAAAATTCTTCAGTTCTCCAGAGGAGCATCAGTCTCTTCAGGCTGTGGTAAACAAGTCCAGGGGCTTGGATGCGAAATTTCTGGAAATATCAGACAGATATTGAAGCTGTTTAGCAGCAGCCCCAGGTGTTCAGAAACTGCTGTTCAGATGGAACCCTTTCAGATATCTTCCCTTTGGGAATCGGAGAGTGGAATGACAGGGAACCTTCAACTCTCTGAACTGGTGTTACAGTCCTGGCTGTCCATCTATGGCAGCCTGTGGAAAGAGAACACTGAACACCAACAGTTCAGCACAGTATTGTACTAATGGTGGAGGGGGTGGCGGTTTCCTCCTGGATCCTTCTGGCTGTGTCAGCTTCCATTGTCAGTATTGTGTGAAGATAGCATCCTGATTCAAAGGAGGCTTTTCCTCTTTTTACCCCACTTTGAGATTTTTGACTTAATGACTGAAAGCCAGTTCCTGGTGGGGGGTCACCCTCTGAGGAGAAAGAAGGCACTTCAATTTTGGGAGATTTCTATATTATTGGTCTCTCCCTGTGGCCCCAAGGTCTCTGTACAGGGTGTCATGGCACCAAGAAAAATTGTTTCTCTACTCACTAGGAAGGTGTGGTATCCTTATAATGTGGAGATGATGGTCTCCCTTCCTTTTCAAAGATTGTGGCTGCTAGCATGAATCTATTTTGGTTGTACCTCTGAGGAGGAGGTGGGCTCAAGTTCTTTACAGTACATTTTCTTGGAACCAGTTTGCCAGAAAACTGTTTTTTGACAATGATACAATGATAATTCCAGCAAGAAAGTGTGGTCTTTTCAGCAGATCGTGCTGGTACAATTAGACACACACACACACACACACACACACACACATGCACACACACACACACACACACACACAAACACAGACCTTACGTTTTTCTCAAAAATTACTTAAAATTCATCATTAACCTAAATGTGAAATTAAAATTATATATTTCTACAAAAATATAGGATGTGATCTAAATGACTTTGGATCTGGTGATGAATTTTTAGAATCAATATCAAAAAGAAAAATCATGAAAGAATAAATATTGAGTTTCAAGAAAGTGAAAAACTTTTGCTCTGAGAAAGACATCAGTAACAGAATCAACAGGCTCGTACAGACTGAGAGAAAAAAATTGCAAAAACCTATCCAGTAAAGGACGTATACTTAAAATACCCCAAAACCTCTTAAAACACAGTATGAAAACAAGAAACCAAAGTGAAAATAGCATGTGAGACCTCCATTTAATAATCAAGTTACTGTGGTATTGGAATAAAAATAGACACCCAGACCAGTGGAACTGATTATATATATCTATATATCTATATATATAGATATATAGATATATAGATATACTCATTTACTCATTACTCATATATATATATATATACTCATTTATATACTCATTTCTTTGTAGTATAAAAAGGCATAACCATTAATTTAAAGAGACATATACACACATTTTTATTACAGCATTATTTACAATAGTCAGTAGCTGGGAAAAATTTCAGTTCTGTCAATTGATGAGTGGATAAAGATGTAGCATACAAACATAATGGGATACTATTCAGCTATTAAAGAAGATGAAATCCTGCTATTTGTAATTTGGATGGACCCACAGGGATTTATACTTAGTGAGATGTCACAATGAGAAAGACAAAAAGCATGTGATATATAGAAAAATCAAACGAAAAAGTGAACAAACTAATAAAATTAAACTTTTAGTCTATAAAATTAATTTAATTGCTAACAGAAGGGAAGACGGGCACTGGGAAAGTTGGGTAAGATTGTTTCCCATGGGGAGAAAGGTTAACAATTCTGAAGTTAGACATCTCTACTGGAAATGAACAGTTAATTAAATCATTGTGGGAGCAAGGTTATCAATGTTAAATTGGGAAGTGAGAGGAGGCAAGGAGAGGAACTGAAAACCATGCATGTGCTAATGTGATTTATGAAACATAGTTATGGATTGATATTTGGCTTAATATGTAGAGAGTCAAATATAGAAATGGTAATAGATGTGTATAAAAAAGTGTGTATAGACACATATAATTTCTTACTGTCACCTCTGATAACCTTGAATCAAAAACACTAGTAGCACTGAGCATTCCTAGTGTGCCAATACCAGTAGTGTTAAAGTGTGTTTTTGAAAAAAAATAATAATACTAAAAACAGCATGTTCTGGTGAAATAGTGGTTCTGTCAATCACCTCTGAAGGATGCAGGCCACATTCCTCTGGTTTCAAGTCCCAGGTCTTGGGGGTAATCAACCAGTGTGAATAACTAAATGTAAATAAAATAAAAATACGTCTTCCTCCTCTCTTCCTGCCTGCCTGCCTTCTTGCCTTAATTCCTGCCTGTACCTTAAAAAAAGCAATAAGAACAATCAAATATTGATATTTGTCAAAGGATTGCAGAAGTCAGTCGTAAAGGCCCCTAGTGAACAATATTGCATACTAGAAGTCAAACTAGAAAAATATAAGGAACAAAGTGGCTTATAGTCCAAAATACAAATAGATATTAATGAAACTATGTTCATGTGAACAAACAATTAAGCAAATAAATAAGTAAAGGATAATTGACAAATATCTCAAACAAAATAATTCCAAATCTGTATAGATATTTACCTCTTTAAGATGCTGGAGCATCCTTTCCTACTCAATTATTAGCTGAGACAGTGACTTCCTTCCTGTCAAGCATCATATGTATGTAACTTACTGACAGATACTACCTGAGCCACATAATCAAACTGAACATTTTAGTAATGTCGTGTCATTAGTATGTAGCCTTGATAAAGTGTAACAGAGTACCATTTTACCTCTGTGTTGTTCTTCCACAGAAAATGAAGCCTCAAATGTGAAGCAAAAAGTAAATACTAAAGATAAAAATACAAGTAATGATACAGAAAACAAAAACAATGGGGGGAAATCAATGAAACATAAACTGGCAGTTTGTGGAGAGCAATACATTTAATTCACTTCTAACTAAGAAAAAATGCTGACAAAATTTCCATTATAGAGATTGAAAGGAAAAAATCCAAATATCCCTACAAATCAGACAGAATAATAAGGGATTTTTTTTTTTTTAAGAGAGGCAGACAGGAATGAAAGCAAGCAGACAGGCTGCAGTTAAGAGAGAAGACTAAGAAGAACTCCTTATTAATTCAGTTGTTCATTTTGTTTTTTCACTCCTACATTGGTTAGGAACCAGGGTTCTTGGGCATTACTTGGTCTGTGCATCAGCATCTCAGTTGGCTGTGCCACTAGGGCATGCCCCAATAAGGGAGACACTTTAATTACTCTGTTAAAGTATTAAAATGTATCCAGAAATCTTTATCTCCTGTTTAAATGGTAAGACCTATTGTCCTCTGAGTTGTGAATTGGACTTAATAATTTGCTCCTAATTGCTTGTGCAAAGTGGAAATGAGGCTGTGCAAATGTGGAGGGTAGATCTGGAAAGTCATTTTGGCTGCCTCCTTTCTCACTCTCCCTTGGATCATTTGCTTTAGGAGTAGGTTTCATGTTGTGAGAATATTTAAGAACTTAAGCAGCTTATGAAGAGGCCCATGTGGTGAGGAACTAAGGCCCCCTGCCAGTAGTCATCAAGAAACTGAAGTCTTCTTCCAACAATCATGTTAGTGATTTATCAAAGAACTGAATACTCTGACTCATCAAGTCATCTGATGACTGCAACCAAGTGAGAAACCTTGAGCTCAAATCATCCAACTCAGCTACAACTCAGTTCCTTAGCCAGGGAAAGTTGAAAGAATACATGATTGATATTTTATTACACATTCAGGTAATTTTTTACACAGCAACGTGGGGGTAATACAAACTTTCTGTGACAATCAGTTTGAAAACTTAGATTAAGAGAAAAAATAATAAAGAGGAAAAATGCATCCAAGGAGAAATAAGTAACCTGAATAGCTTTAAAGATATTAAAATAATTGAATTTGTAGCTTAAAATTATCCCACAAAGAAAATCCTAGTCACATATGCTTTCATCAGTGACTTAAACCAAAATAAGGGAAATAAATAATAGCAGTTCTACAAAAGTGCTTCTAGAAAACTGAGGAGGAGGAAGCACATTTCCATTTATTTAATGAAGTCATCATTATTTTCACACCAAAAGAAAACATTGGAAGAAACAACTACCTATCTACCTAGCTAACATTTTCTCTTTTTTAGACACAAGATTTCTTACTAAATTTTAGTATATTTATCCAACAGTCTATAAAAAGGCTAATACTTTATGGCAAGTTGGGTTTATTCTGAGAATGCAAGATTACTACTACATTTCAAAATCAATGAAACTAATTTACATATCAACAGAATAAAGAAGAAACATCATATGAGCATCACATTAGATATAGAAAAAGCACTTGACAAAATTCAGAATTTATTTATGACGGGAAACTTAACTGAATTAAGAATAGACTGTAATTTCAAATTGTTAAAGACATCTCTCAAAAAAAACCTGCAAAGTCTACAGTTAACATAGTATGAATGGCATAAGACTGAATACCTTTTCCCTAAAATCAAGTGTATGGCAAGGATATCCAATCTCACTACTACTAATCAACATTTTCCTGAAGGTCTAATCCACGGCAGTAGAGCAATTCTGTGAAAGCAATGGCATCTGGAAGGAAGATATAAAGTTCTCTGCATCAGCAAGATTGTCTATGTAGGATAATTCAAGGAATCTACAAAAATATTATATGAATGAGTTTTTCAAAATTAGTGAACAAATTCAAAATACAAGAATCAACCTTTATTTTATATGTTAGCAATGAACATTTAGAAACTGACTTTTAACTGTTATTTATGTTGTACCAAATATAAGATAAAACATGTTTACAAGACTGATAGTTTTAAACCTACGAAACCCTGATAAACAAAATAAGATCAAAATAAATGGAGCAATATACTATTTCATGGATTTCATGACTCCTTCTATTTAATATTTCACTTCTTCCCAAAGTGATGAATTCAACAAAATTCCATCCCAAGTACCAAATCTGTAGAAAAAAGATAATATGAAAATTTACATGGAAATTAAATATGGAAACCAAAATGATTTTGAAACTGAGGATTCTTACTACTTGATTTCAAGGATCACTAGAATTCTGTACAAATCAGGAGACTCTGATATTGTTGAAAGTTAGGAAAGTAAATAAATGTAACAGAATGAAGTCTAGAAACAGAGCCACATATATGATCAGTTAATTTTCAGCAAATGTTCAAAGACAAAGACAATTCCATGAGAAAAGACAGAATTTTTAACACATATGCTCCTATAGGGACTATGCATATGCAGAACAAATCAAATCAAAAGAATCTCAATCCAGTTCTTAAACTCACCCCATAGATTAAGAACATAAAGATAATAACTCAGAAGGGATTATATACATATAGACATACACGTAAAATCTGAAATTGTAGCACTTCTAAAGTAAGCAGCACACATAGTTTTGACATTGGCAAGACAACAGTTTCTTAGATGTAACAAAAAGTGCGCATTGCATAGAAGAAATAATGGTAAGTTGTTCATCATCTTAAATGAGAACTTCTGCTTTGTGACAGTCACTGTTAGTGACTGAAAAGAAAGCAGTGATTGAAAATAAAAGTCACTGAATGGATGAAAATATTTAAGAATCACCTCTCTAAAACTGGACTTGTATCCAGGATATATTAAAACAAACAAATAAAACCTCTCAAAACTCAACAGAAACTATATAATGATCCCTCTTACCTAACTTCCAGTTGCATCTTCATTATTTTTCCTCACTCATAACCTTCTTGAAGTCCTTTAACCTTTATCCTTTTTCTAAGAATCTCCTTGAGGCATTTTCAGCTTTTACTCATAGCCCAGTCTTAAAGCCAATGTCACCTGTATTATTGCTTTTTATGTCAACGTCCCACTTATGTAATCTAAAATTTAGGTAATCTATTGTTGCCTAAAAGTCCAACACCAAACTTAGTGACTTAACATAAATAAAATCATAGTTCACTTGCATGATTGACATACTGGTGCTGCCAACAGGGAACTCAGCTGAACTATGGCTCAGAGTTTATGATTCATTATTATATGGACGTATATACCTGTGCCTTGACTTATTCACACTGTGGAGACTGTTACTAAAAGTGACCATCCAGGCAGAACAAGGAGAAAGTGCATGAAATTTTGACCACCCAGTCTCCCAAATCACGCCATGTTATTTCCACTGTAGTTTCTTGGTGGAGGCAGATATTAAGGAAAGATAAAATTCAAAGGTACAGGACAGAGACTTCTTTTCATAGGAAGTGACACATTTCTAGAGAGCTTTGGAATGGAAAATATTATGCAATTATTTTGGAAAATACAATCTGTTCCATTGATTGTATTAGCTGTGATATCTACTGTAACTGATAACTGTTCTGAGCCCATTATTTTAATCTTTATAGATCATGGTTTTTTTTCAAAGTTTAAGTGAAATAACATACATAAAGCATGTAACTCAGTGTTTAACACATGCTAATCATCTAATACTTAGTAGTTGCTGTTATTACCAGCTGATAATAAACTGATATTGTTACCACTACATGTGTCTATTTTCAATCTTCCTCACTAATTGTCCTTCTGAGGCTCAACTTTCAAAGCCAATTTTCTGAAATGGTCTACTATACTTTTCAATTTTAATCTCTTTTTGGGAAGCATCATCCACTGTATACTTTCATTAATCATGTAAATACTTAATCTTGGATTCAATTATCTTAAAATTCAGAACCAGGCTTTTGATTGTAATTTTAGACATTTCATTTGTGCTTCTCAAAATATTTTTCAAATTCAACATGCAAAAAAAAGGACTCATAAATGGAGCTTTGTTCCCAAACATTCTCCTAGACCCCAATTCCCATTTTTAGTTAAGGTACCAACATCAAGTTGCCTCAGCCAGAATCTTTTGTTATTCTGAATACTATAATCTCAGTTACTTCCTTTAGGCCATAGCCAAGACCAATCAACATTCTTTTTTAATATCTGTACTGCTGCTCTTCTGTTCTCTTTTTCTGCTTCCAATGACACTGATCTTTTGCTTTGGGAAGTGTAATAGATAATTAACTGGTCTCCGTCTCCATTTGGGTTTTGTGTGAGTCTGTCTACACATGCTGACCAGGAAATCTCTTCAAACATAAGCCTAATCACAATAACACTCTTTTAAAAAAAACAAATAAATAAGATTCCACTACTTCTCAGCAATTTTAGAATAATTTTCAATAATTTTAGTTTTATACGCATTGTAATATTAACTCTTATGCCTCTTTTCATACACTGACTCCTTTCGATCTATCCATAAAAAAATGACTCGGGCATTCCTTATTTGCAAGATACCATTTGACACCAGTATGACAGTTAATGTTTTTTGGAATGCACGTTTTCCAAACCCAAGAACCAATATGTGGCCAAATAATTACTTTTCATCCTTAAGGACTAAACATTTATTTGCTCAAAGAAGTATTTTTTTGATACTGAGTTCTGAACCACCAATGTGCTTAATATAAGTATTATGAGATCATATAATCTTCCATGTATAAATCTATCACTTGGATTATAATATATTGTCATGCTTAACTTATTTTCTGCCTCCAGATACTCAACATTAAGCTATTGAGGACTGAAACTATGTTCAAATTACCTTTATTATCTTAATGTCCAGGATGATTTTGGAATTTCTAAGTTTCCTATTAAATATTTGGTAAAATAAATAACATTAATATGGTTTTTATGGATTATTTTAATTTTTAATTTTAATTGAAATGCATATGCACTCGTTAACCCTTGCAGTTTAACTAGAAATAAATAAGTGACATAAAAATACTGTGCTGTATTTCATTGTTTATGTATTTTTTGAAGTCTGTAATCCTAACTTATTTCTCTAATTAACTACACCTTTAAAGCTTTGTAGGCTCAGGAAAAAAAATTTCCCCCAGTATTTTCAGATACCTGATATTTTCCTTAGTTCTTCAATATATTACCTTTTAAAAATATTTTCCACTGAAATTATACAGTTATACAAAAATTTGGAAAACTCTAGTTCATTAACCCCCACTCCCCACCCCATATTTTGACTCTTCCTTAGAGATTTAAAAACAGTTCACTGGAAAAATAGTCATGCTTTTGAGTAGTGAATTGCCAGTTTAAATGAGAAAGGAAACTTTGTCACCAATGTAAAAAGAGCCCTTAGGCAAGATGATTCTGAAGGTGTATGAGAAATGGATAGAGGACAAAACAGCATTGCCTATAGGTTCTAAAATATGATTTCTGCTAGAACTAACATGACTATTAATAGCTATAGTTATGGATATGAACATATTCGCTAGAACTAAGGATTCTTATTCCAAAGCAAGAGGTCTCACTATAAAAAGAGAGATGAAATGTCCTACCCATGAGAAACTACAGCAATTCACGCATCTTATGCTCTTTCTTTTGAAAGGTAATAGTATAGACATCATTATATCCCAATACTTTTCCCCCACTTAAATATATGAGTAATTTAGAACTCCTGGATATTTCATCATTGACTATTATTTACTATCACTGTAAGTCTGAATACAAAGAAATCAGTATTGTTGTTTTTACATCTTACTGGTACCATGCCAATATATTTTTTACGTAGGGATATATTTTCTTTTTATACTTCCAAAAGGAATCATGTTTTATGAGTTCCTGAAAAGTAGATGCAAGGCAAAAATTTACAGACTAATAGTTTACAAGGGAGTACAATTTCATAGAGCAGAAATGAGGGCAAAGGGATTAAGGCAAGGAAGGAGAAGTCAATTCAAGGATCAATTACTGGTATCAAGTGTGAGTTTTTCAATCTTGCATGATCAGCCATGAAAGGTCACAGGCATAACTATTTTCTTTAGACAGACACTGGAGTTGGGGGAAGATCTTACACAAAGTTGAGCACAGTTACTATGAACTAGAATATAGAAGCAACAGAGTTCTCAGAAACAAAGCAGATGAAATAGACGATCCAATGGCATGCTTACAGTGTATTTGCCATAATGTACCTGAGTTTTGTCCATATTCTTGTTTTCTTACTGCTTCACTAAAGTCAATATTAATCTTCTTTCTAATTATTGTTATAAGTATATGAATACTTATATACTATATGACTAAAATTTTACAGAATTAAAAATATATATAGATGATGTGATTATTTTAATAGGCCCTTTCTGTGGACAAACTAGTTTCTTCCCTGACAAATTGGGCATTAAGATTATTGCTGATTATAGGAAGAGTTTAAATGATTAGAACTGCCATGCCACTCAGGAATTTAATTCAAGAGCTGACTTTTCTCATCTATAAAGCTTTTAAGAAGTTGGGAAATTGTCCTTTGTTTTTCCTGAGTGAGCATCTATGAAGGATGCCTGCTAATTTGGATGCCACAGAGTTTCCAGATTGTAAAATAATACTCATGACTTCCATCATATAAAGAGAAATGGAATAGACTCATCTCAACCCTGGGAGGATTACATGAAAGTCTAAGATTTGGCAGTTCATATAAATAAATAAGTAAATAGATAAATAAATAAATGTACTTAGTTTCCTATACTTAAGTAAGATATGTGAAGACCGGTACTTAAAATACTCGAGATTAAATGGACAAAGTACAGAAATTGACCTATTTATAATGTTCTCTATATAAACCAAAAAGTAGGAGGTCACTGAAAGCATGTTTAAAAATCTCTTATGTGCAGTAAATGAGAAGGATAGATATTAGGCTCCTGGGATCATGTCTCTGGAGATTTATGGACATAATATTTCTCAGAAAATACCCTCTCTGTTTTATCTTCTGTGGTGGTATATCCTCTATATTCACAAGCATTCCTTATCTCTTGCTGTCTCTGTCACAATCTGCAAATTATTTCGACAGTCTTTCTCTTGAGCTCAGCTGAAATTTAAGATCAATGAACTTACTTGCCAATTTGACAGGGCTATCAGTTGTTCTAGCAATTAATTAAACCTTACAAATTATTTTAACCCAGGACTAGCAGTCTCTACACTGCTAAATTGCCACTCAATCACACAGTTAAATTTGCCTGAAATTAACACCATGTTCCACAAGGGAGACGATTTCAACCAGTCTGTCCACTTCCTCATTTTCTGAACATTTCCTAAGGCACAGCTTTGAAAAAATTATTAAAGCTTCAACATAGGAAACTTACTTCTCTGAAAACATTTGAAGGTGCTTTGTTCTCCTTCAAAGGCTAATTTAAGGTCAAGTAAAAAGAGTATATGAGGAAACATTTTTCTGCCTTTGTGATATTTAGCACTAATTTATGAGAGATAAACTGACTAGAGAACAGATATAGGAGGAAAGGGTAAAAAAGGCAAAGCTATACAAACACACACACCCACATTTTCCTTTATCTAGTTCATTGACTATGCCTTGTGAAAAATGATAGCCAAGAAAGAGAAACTGGTAATGTGAACAACTTCACAGCTGATCTTCACACTTAAATATCATTCACCATGACAAGTAGACTTGGGAACTAACAATCTATCCACCTGTAAAAATATATTTAGATCTTCTCAGTGCTGGCAAGTATTCTTCACTAAGATGACTCTAGCAGACACATTGCCTTTGTGAATGTGGGACAATAGAACAGAATCAGGATTTTTCATGTAACTATTTGTGCTTGGATTTTTAGCTTAAGTTCCAAATGCATGCAATATATAAGTTGCCTTTGAGAAAACTATTTTCAAGTGGAATTTTCCTTTCCTAAGCACATAAATGTACATGTTGTTAATCAGTTCCCAGCAGGAGAGATATCTCCTCATTCCTTGCTTCTGTGAAAGAATGATTTGTCATGTGAGGAGAGGAATTAGAAAGAAAAATCATCTTCGTTATAGAAATGGAGACTAATTTTTTGGAGGTGAGCAGCTGGTGAAAGGAATGTACATAAAAAGTGTCTAATAGATTTATCTCACTACATAGCTAATTTATGTATGTGTATGTATATACATATATGTATCTATATTATTAATTTTCACATCAATTTTGAAATGTAGCTGCAATTATCTTTTTTTTTAAATGAAAAGACTGGGTTTCAAAGAAGTTATGCAATTTAGTAAGTTTTACAATTGATAAATGGAGAAATCTCTTCACCAGCTTTATCCCTTCCAAGCACTATGTCACACTTCTAATTGACCATACAAAATCTCTGCCTAAATCTTCCCATGTTTCCTTATTGCCTAATTTATAAAGTCCAAAGAAAAATTAATTATTTACCTACTTCTCCAGCCTTATCCATCAACTCTGTGCCCCTTGTACTGAATTACATCAATAGCTAGTTATTTGTGGTTCATAAAAATCTGATGGCCATTTACTCCAAGCTTTAGAATGTCTAACCCTTTCCTGAGAGATTTGGTGCTTGCCTCCTTGAATACCCTCCTTGCCATCCAATGCACTTATTTTTTTTTTCCCTTTAATTTTGCTTTCAGGCTTTCCCGGGCCTTTCCTTCCATTCCTTTCCTTGTTGTTTTCGTATCATCTTGTGCATCTTACCTTGTGGTTATATTGTCTATTATGTATCTTCCCCCATATTAGACCTTGGATGTTTGAAAGTGAATCGTGAGATGTAGCTCTAAAACTAACACATGACCTCACATGTATAAATACTCAGTAAGATTTGGTGAAATAAATGAATGAATTGGGTTCAGACTGAACTGGATGTCAATGTAAAGAGTCCAATAATTATGATTTTAAAGACAAACAGTTTTCCATCTAGGAGAAATTATCATCAAATAAGGATATCTCTGCAAAGATAGGATTATGCAGAAAATACTATAAAACTTGATTTTAGAAGAAACTTCAAGGAAGAAAGTATTCCTCAATTATACTAGATTAGGTTTCTATTTTGCAATATTCACTACATTTAGTGGTGGAGATGGCAGTTTTACTCAAATTCACTGTTCTATTCTTCAGTAATTATTTTGCTCTCAGAATAAATGTGCAAAGCAAATCGTGATTGCCCCTGACAATCTGCTAGTCAGCATTTGTTGTATTTTTTGCATATGTGGTGATAAAGTGGTAGAGGGAAAAGTCAATGGAGAAACAAGAAAATACTAATGTGAATTTCATCAAATGATTCTCAGTATATAAATTGATGATTAAACTATCCTAATAAGTCCTCTTTATACTTTTAAGATTGTTTGTATTGAGGTAATAAATTAAGACACTAGATAAATTTCACGTATACAGCTTCACACCTCACCACATCATGTCCACCACATCATATCCAGTTGCCATTTACCATCAACCAATTGATCCTCTCCACCCATCTCCTCCATCGGTGATAACCACCATTTTGATTTCAGAATCTCGAAGTTTTTTCTGTTTTTGTTTTGTTTGTTTACTTTGTGTCCTATTTTATAGTTAGGAAATGTATGACATTTAAATAAAAATTAGGTAGTTCTCTTCTTTCTTTAATAACTTCTTTACCTTAGATGATATTTAACATTTTCCTGCATTTGTTATTGAACTGTGTTTTTATCCAGTTTATTTTAGAATTTCAGCAGAAAGTATCCATTCTCAAATGCTTTTCTAATTTGGTATGTTTTTTAACTGATTTAGAAGTTTATGAGTAATTGTAATGGCTTCTTTTGTACTCTTCTCCCCTAAGGAATTAGTTATATTGCTGGCATTTTATTTATTTATTTGGTTGTTTATTTGTTTATGTATTTATCTATTTTCCTGTTATGAGAATTACACTTATATGGATATATCATGCATGTTTGTTCACAAACATATCCACACATGTACAAATACACATTGAAACATAGAATATTCATATATTCATATAAGCACACACATGTATACATCATATACATGCATGTGTAAACATGTACATATGCACATACAAATATGTACATATGTGTTTATAACATAAGCATATGCGTATATATAAATCATCCCATTTTCTCTGCTAAATCTTATTGCATTATCATTAAAGAACCCTGTTTTTCTTCTAAATGCAATCATTTTCTAAATTTTCTTATGCTCTACTCAAAATATATTTATTTAGACTGAGTCTTATTCAACCAAATTGTGTCATAAAATGTGCAGGAGAGGGTTCCTGTATTGCTGAGACCCATCCACAAGAAGATTGATACACTTAGAAGAAAGTAAGCTGCCTTGAGGAAGGAGATTTAGTTTGAGAAGAATGAGTCACCGTAAGTGTTTTCAGAAGAGCCCAACATGTACTTCTCAAATTGTTCTCCACCCAGCCTCATGGATCACCTTGGTCAAAGGTTTTCTTCACACATTTGGTTAAAGAAGCCCTCCCACTAGTGTCTCTGTGGAATCTGGAGAGAGCTCAATGTTAAAAGAAACTAGATTAAAAGAGTCAGATAATTTATTTTTTATAATTAATATTTTGATTCATTTTTCACTCCATCTCTGCTCTAGGTGAAGTATAAAATATACAGATCAGGGATCTATTATAAAACTGGATTTAGGTGGAAATGCATCTTTTTAAACTCCAGGAAAATATTTTTTTATAAATAGGCATAATTTAGAAAATTGTTGCTTTCCTTTACTTAATAGCAATGTTGAAAGTTAGCTCTAGCTATTGAAAGTAAAATGCGTTAAGTATATGTAAAATAATATTTTAGATGTAATAATATTATAAACTGACCAATATTAAGCAATCTAAATGTTTATTTTGTGTGTATATTTTTTTTTTTTTACTGGATATAGCCTGAAAGCAGAAGTCATCAAATATTAGAGATAAGATACAAATTTGAAGTATTCTGAGGTGCATCCTCTCTCTTCCCTCCCTCGCTCCTTCCCTTCCCCTCTTACTACCTCTCTTCTCTCTTCCTCCTCCCTTTTCTCCTGCCCGATCCCCCATCTCCTGCACTGCGAACACACTTGCATGCAAATTTTTCAACAGGAAGAACAATTTTTCAGTCAACATTTTGAGACATGGTAATCCATGTCATATTTAATGTTGCCCCTTCCTCTCTGTTCAGCAACCTCTTTTTAGAAACAGATTCCAAAGTTTAACAACCATTGCCCATCAGGGAAATCTTCCTTATGGTTAACTTAAATCATCCACGCTGTAATCTACTCATTTATGGTTTTGTCCTCAGTCCTCCTCAGAAGGAGAAATGATAAAATAATCTCTAAATTGTTCCCCATGCACATTTTTGTGGTGGGTCTGTGTGTGCGTGCATGTGTGTGTGTGTGTGTTTCCCCTTCACACTTAAATTATTGGTATGTAGTCTTCACAACCATTTAAACTCAAGCATGTACTAAACACACTTAGACAAAAATAAATAAATAGTAAATAAATAAATAAATAAAGTCCTTGACAAGGTTTTAAGAAAAAAAAAATGAGATATTTATAATTCAGACTTTGTCAGTCAGAAGTTAACAATGAAAGTTCAACCTCCATGGATTTGTGGTAATTGCTTTGTTACAATTGGAAACTCATAAAAATCTCTAGTTCCTTGTTTGATATACAAGTGTTAAAGTTTCTGTATATTGCTAGTTTCTAAGGATTCATCCAAGTTTGTTTTTTTAAAGAATTATTATATTCCTTTTGATCTGCATGTTAATTTGAATGCAGCACTTTGATCTATTGTTTTTTTATCAAAAATAAGTAGCTTTTATTCTGCAAGAATATGTAATATATTGGGTATTGCTTAATGATGGCAATTATATTTTTTAAAAATTTCTTTCTACTATGTCAACAGTGTTTCTTTTTAAAGTCTATCATTTTGTAGATTAGATTTTAAGAATTTAGTTTTATCATTATAAATGGTTTTGTTTATTGTGCAAAAACTCTCTGGAAATCACTATGATTATAAACATGAAATTAAGTTTACTTTCAAAACTTTATATTGGTTTCACACTAGTATAGTTTTTATAACGAAGTGTCAGTAAATAGAAACCACAAAGAGAAAATCCAGTGCTGCTACTGCTATGTGACTCTATCTTTACAAGCACCTAGAAATACAAAAGCAAACTACTCATGTCACTTTTGTTTGAGTTCACTGGAAGGTAAGGCTTAGTGTTTAAGCTGCCTAATACAAAGAGAGAGTCCTTTAAATCACCACTGGGGGAGGGCGAGTAGGATTGAACCACCAAATTCAGCCTGCCCCTTGGAAACCAAAGTAGCATGTGCGTAAGAGATGTTTCTGTTGGGCAAAAATTATTGGGACTTGATACTTCCTCTTGATTATTGTTTTGATAAGGCTGTCTTTGGAAGAAAATGACTTTGTGCTGTTCAGTATGGTGAATCTCTTTAATAAAGTAATTCTTGAAGGGGACTGTTGCCTCTTCACAGCTTTCCTAAAAGCTAGGGTAACTTCCCTGAATCTTGTAACACATAATCAAGTCTGATATTATTCACTATTATGAATCCAGCATCATTCTAAGTTCTTTATGGGTATTAGTTGATATAAAACCACAACCATATGAGAAAACTGCTTGTGTGATACTCATTTTGCAGATAAAGAAGCTAAGAATTAGGAAGTTTAAGTGACTTGCCTACATCATATAGGCATATGTAAGTATTATTTTGGCATTGTATCATCTCTGGCAAATATGTTCATTACAATTAGAAATTTGTTTTATAGATTATCACTAATAACTGTAGTATAGCAAACATTCTGAGACTTATTGTGATTACTTTGTCTAAGGGAAAGTAGAGGTGGCCCAAACTTGAGCTGTTTTTGTCACCAAGGAAATATAATGTGCTCATTGCTAAAAAAATCTTATTCTTGTTTATGGCATTAAGATGCGATAAAAGGAGGAATAATTTTATAAGAATGGAGGGGGCCTGAATAATAGAGAGTCAAGAGCAGATGTCCAGTCTGGTGAATTTATATATATTAGGCATATGAGTTGGAATGTGTGATGTTATATAATACAATATATAATAATACAATGTATAATGCATGTTATAAAATAGCATTGTATTTTGTGGTTAATATACACTAAAATTTGCTTCTTGGTTATCACAATAAACAAGCCATCAACTTACCTTTATCTGTAGCATATCAGGAGAAAAATAACTATGACAGGAAAATTTTTTTTAGGTTAATATATGATTTAGCTCTGGAAACTTTAACAAGTGATCCTGAGTCACCTAGAAAACTCACAGGTGCTTCAAAAGCAGGAAACATTACTCAATCCATGATTTATCCATGTTTACCTCATTACTTTAGGACTCTTTGGTAGAATTGCCTGTTGTCAAAATTTCAATTCCATTGAAGTGGTGAGTTGTCAGTTTTAAAGTGAAAATATATTGTTATAGCTATTCATTGTTGCCATGTATACAAGTCAGCACAAGTTAATAATCCAGTCTTTCACTTATTTCTATTTTTTAAGCAAATACTTATTTAGCTTCCCAATTTTCTAAGCAGATTTCTGGGTCTTGGCAATACAAAGGATAATGAGACAAAGTGAATGGAATAGATAAAAATATGAGTTTTAGACAGCAGATGGTGTATTTGGGGGAACTGTATCAGTTTGCTGTGACTAAGAGGAAAGTATACTGGGACCAAATTCTGCAAGATTTCTTTCTGCTACAGAGTTTAGAATGTATATTTTATGGTAAGGGTTTAATGAAGGTTTTCAAATTGTGGAATAATATTTCAAGTTCTATATTTACAAGATTCTTCCGCAATAATTGATTAGACAGGGGAAAGCTGTAGAAAGGAATGGAAATCCCACTATGTGCCAGAACCTGAGGATATAAATGCTAACAGATCAAGATCTCAGTCCTCTAGGAATTTAGGATTGTAAAGAAAACACACTTATACAATTCAAGTTTAATGATATCTTTATTAAATGAATAAATACAACGCTTGAGATTCTTCCTGATTGTATATATATATCAGGGGTCCTAGTAAAGATTTGTGAAGGCACAGAATAATCAGGGCAGATACCCAAAAGTGACACACAAGTTAGAACTTGAAGAATGGATAAAAAATACATAGGGGAACAATAATTGAAATTAAGATTTGTGCTAGTAGAGGAATAGTACACGTAAAGTAACTAGGTATGATAAAAGATAGTGCTGTTGAAAACATCATATGGGTATGTATTAATAATCTGTTAAAAGCAAAATTTTGGGATGAACAATTGGAGATTATGATAGAAAAGTTATTAGGGAGTAGACAAAAAATTATTGCTATCTTACTGAGTACTTTTACTCTTTCTATTTTTTTTCCATGATAATAATTATTTCATTTTTGTTTCTTGTTTATAAAATGCTTTATTGAATATATGTGTGTGTATACACATACATGTTGTATATATTTAAGGTGCACACCATAGTATCTTCTTTTTCCTTTTTTAAGGAAAGATGCAGACAGCAGGAATGAAGGAGAATAGGGAAGCAGGCAGGAAAAAAGATGGGAAAGAAACATTTTTTTTAAATTAGTTATTCATTTTGGTTATTACCCCTCCCCACACCCCAAGTCCTTGGACTTGAACCTGGATCCTTGGAATGTGTATGAACTTTGCTCAGCAGATGCAGCATAGCTAATCACTACTCCACCAGGCATGCCCATGTTATCTTGATATACATGGTAAAAGAAATTATTAATAGTCAAGTTAATTAGCAGATTCATATCTTCATGTGAATTTTTAAACTAGAAATTAAGAATACTTTGTAGTATTTTGTTGTTGAAAAATAAAAATATATGTTTTAAGATAATATCTCTGCTGACAGAGCCATCATTTGGAGGTAGAGCTAGAACTAAATAAATGAGAAAGAGAAAAGAGGGAATATATATAATGTTAAAAATATTTTGCAGGATAGACAGTATTTGGTGATCTCTTTGAAGTGAAGTTTTTATGGGAGGGGATTTCCGATGTGAGCAAAATATAGAAATCAGCAAACATGTATAGCAGAGACAAATGGGAAAAGCTAAATGGAAGATCATTCACTGCTTTAAACATTCTGAATTTTTTGGTGTCAATGTGATATAGCCAGGAGTACAAATGGGGAAGACAAAAATATGAGCTAGGGCAAGAAATTGCATTTGTTAGGTAAATTTGTATTAGAGTCTGGATTTCTGCCTTAGCCCAGCCTCTGGCTTTGTCCCTCAGCCCTAGCTGACTTCATCAATCAATACAGATTTGGCTTAAGAGCCAGCGTTTGCCAACTGAAGAAGGCCTGAAAGTATATAAAGAATACTTTCCATTAACAGGTGGATTTAGATGTTATTGAGGGTCTAGCTGCCATATGCCCAAAGGCCTGAGGATGATTGAAACATTATCTGTGTCCCTCGTTCTTCTCTCTTAATAATTATGCTGAGTGTTTTTGCCAACTGTCTTTCAAAACTAATGTGGTTGGTAAATATCTGGTGAAAGCAATGGTGGTGATAATAGTACACATATTTACTAATGTAATGTTGATCCAAATTGAGTTTTCTAGGTTTGAAAAACACTGCTACATGAAATTTTCTAAAGTCAGAATTAGTATCATTATATCTTATTTCATCTAACTCAGTTGCATACCTACCATATTATACACATATTACCTACATAACAGGTTATGCAATATTTTAATAATATCATAGTGTAGTAGTTAGATAAAAACATATAAGATAGATAAACCGATATACAAAATTAAAATATTAATGGAGAATTCTGCTAGATACTTTTGTATATTATTAATTTTAGGGTAAAATATTTTATGTTTTCAATAAAATCATGTAAACTATTTCTTATGAGAAATAGTTTCAGAAAGTGTTTTTGTTTTTTTTTTCTTTTGTTAGTATAAACTGCCAGTTGGTGCTCTTAATTTTAAGAATGATTAAAAGACTAAATAAAGCTTGACTGAAAAAACAAAATCTTCTATGTGGCTATTTCTCAAAGGCCTCTAAACATTAAGAAGGAATAGAAAGATCTCAGAAACACAAAGTAAAAATATATATTCATAAATTTCTATATCTGAGAAGGAAAAAATGCATATTGATTCATCCTTTAGGTTCTTATGTAGAAAATAGTTTAAATGTCTAAAGACTGATGCGTGACATTGTTATATCTATTCAATATTGTTATAACTAGAGAGGTGGGCAATATATTCAGAGTCATAGCAAAGTGAATTGAGCAGCTTTATTAAAATCCATGTAGGGGGCAGTCAAATGTTATAGATATTTTCAAGAGAATTCTAGGGAGTGATTGGATTTAAATAACTTTCATGTCTTCTTCTAAGCCCAGAGTTTTAGTATTATATGATATTAGGAATTATTGTCCTCATTGCTAATCGATTTGACAATATCTGAATCAAACTTTTTGAGTCAAGGACCATGAAATTGTGGTCAGGGATATTGTTGTGGGTAGGAGAAAGGTAAAGAGGTAATATAATGTGAACCATACCCATAATGCAATATAGAATTATAATATGTGTTGACCTTGACTAATTAGTAGAAGTCAGAATGCTTCCAGAAGTCATATTATTTTAAAGGCAGAAGGTGAATTTCCTCTTTAGAAAGCAAGCACAAATGGGAACAAGTTGACACTATGCTTACACAAGGTAAAAAGCAGACAAAAAAAACACAGTATTCCTTGCCTTGGTCACATCAGGATATATCCTCAAGTCAGTCTCTAGAATTTAGTGTCTTAACTCTTCAGCTATCTATGTATTTCCTTGAGGAAAAGTTGCATAGGACTTTTTATTTAGAAAACATGTTACTTAGTCAGGAGAAGAAAAAGTTCCTGGAAGAATTAAGTCCCTAAAGATTAATTCTCACCTGGGATCCTAGGAAAGAAATACATCCCTCCATCTTTCTTACAGCAGCTTTGTGATAAATGACAAATTCATTTCCATGTAGCTATTTCTTAGAATAGCCCTTCGCAAAAGCAGAAGATGTAACGTTAGAAAGGATATCAGAGAAGGTGAACCACTTGTATCTAAATACATAGTATTCTGCTATTCTAACTGGATTTAAGGAAAGTATTTAGAATTGAATTGCTGGTCCCTTTGACTATCTCATCCTTAGAGATCACAGTCTCAGAGAGACTTTTGATACAGCATGACAGTCCAAGAATACACTCTGAGTTTTTGAAGTGTTGTGTTCTGTGTTGTTGAAGGAAGATTAACCTGTATCCTTTATAAAATAAAAAATAGACATATGGTCAAAGTTGTACTATATGACTTTTAAGACTGTGTTGGTTAATACATTTGCCATTTACTGACAAAAATGAGCAGAAGGCTACTTTCATGAAGTCATTTTTTATATGTTAACAGCACTGTAAATAATCTATACACTATAAAGGGGATAGAAAAGAATAATTTTGAAAGCAAGATTATGACTATATCTTGCCAGACATTTTAATTTGTCATAATAATGTTTAGCTCACTTCTCCTAGAGATAGTTGCCAATAGTTACTTGACTTAACCTCGCATGATTTCATCTAGTTGTATTCAACCTTATTTTTACATATGTAATCCTCTAAAATGGTTTGTGTTCTAGTTGGCAATGGCTACTTTTCTTGATAGCAAACCTGCTTTGTGCCATCCTAAGATGCTGGAAAACAGCCACCAACTTAATTACTCTACTTTATCTATCTCAAAGTGAGTTTCCTCCAGTCTGGAAAGGTGTTGGTTCTGGAAAGGTCTGAGTGCAAATGGAACATGTTTCAAAAGAAAGATCATGGCATCTATTTGTCTTCTAGTTTCAACCATCCTTGTTACTATGTATTTACTCAACATCAAATGAAGTTTAGTGAGTAGTCACTAACCATATAATACAGGCTCAGATTTTCAAGTCTTAAACAACAGCAAAATATTATACCTGCATCACTAAAGAATTTATCAGTGATGGAAAATAAAAGTTCCCTGTATGCCCTTCTACTTTTCATTCTTTGGAAATTTGCCTATTTTCTCTCCTACTCAATTATTTTCTTCCTCTCTTAGCTTTTCTAAACAGGTATGGAAATCCTTATAAAGAAACAAAGCCAATTCTATGACATTTCTTTTTCTAATTCAAGTATTTTTAATATTGTTTTGCAATAGAGTTTTAATGAGAGAGTTCACCAAAGTAGTTTTTATTGTGGTGGTGGTGGTGGTTTTATTTTTTTCCCATACAATGTAATCACAATTAGTTTCAAGGAGTTTTTTTGTTTTTTGTTTTTTGTTTTTTAAATAGGACTGGGGAAGTAGAATAATAAACTAATAATATGACCATCTCAGCTGATACCCTTTGTAAGAGTTTACTATACATTCATATTTTATAGGGAGGGGTTTTCTGAAGAAAGCACTTATTCCACTCTACAATTATCTTCTTCAATTTATCACTGAAAGATTGCTTTTATTCAGGAGGTAGTAGTGACAGGTAAATCTTTGCCCTTTTTATTCTCCATTGAGTTCTACATAATGATTACAGAACATGAACAAGTTCTGTTTTTCTGTCAATATTTTATCATTCAATAACTGTGAAAACAATCCCCACTTTAGGGTCTGATAAATTTAAGGCTGAAGTACTTTTATCAGGAAAATATGCATATAAGGGCACATAATTATTAAATACTGCTGTTTACTGCCTAACTCAGAATGTAGGGTACAAACTAATATAGATCTATCTAGCTATGTATCTATCTGTCTATACATATACACATGTGTATGCATATATATAAAAACACACATGTGCATAAGAAGACTCAATAACTGTTTTTAAATGCAGTGAATTGCTGTTGCTCAATTCTGAGATTCCCCACCACCACCACCATCTTCATTCTCAATATACAACTCGGTAACTTGAACCACATAGGAATTGCTCTGAACTTCAGATTGTATCGAGTGGTATTAATGTACTGAGCTAGAGACAAAATTAATATCTTTAATACATATAGCTCTTTGCAGTTATAATGCCATTCTAGTTATGGTGTCACACTGGATTTAATAACAACTCAACTTAGAAAGTGCTTTCACACAGCACATTCCCTGTTTAAGATATATCAAAAGAAAAGGTAAGGATGAGGTATAGCCAGAGGCAGGTCAGGGGTTAGAAGTAGAAGTATAGAGCCTGGAGTCTGTATGAGTAGGAATTCTTATGCTTCTGTCATGTGTTTCTGAACTAGTTGTAAGTTTTTGGTTCACAGTAGTTTACAAAATGTAGTCCACATTTCAGCCTCACTTTACTGGACAGGATTTCTTGGAAACTAAAATCTAAGTCAGTGCTCAGGTTCTGTGTTTTAATAAGCTTTGAAGATAACTCTGATGCTTGTCAAAGTTTCAGAACCACTGGTACACCTAGGTCATACAATTTTGTGGGATCAAAGTGCCTGAGTTTCTTTGGGCCTCCAAAATCATCATCTCAAAAGGGGCACGGGAAAGTCCTGGCACCTAAGAACCACTAATAAAGTCTACTTACTGAAATGTATTTGCAATGAACCAAAATATATACGTTTTATGATTTCTGGCTCATTTAATCTTCTGACATTTCTGTCTCATCTTCTAATTCCTACATTTTAAACTCCAGTTATAACACCCCTAACTCTACAAAAATTTATTACTCATGAGATCTGAGACCACTATAATTTTAGACAACTAGCACTTCGGGAATTCCCTATTCATCTTTTGTATACAGAACGAAACATTAGTTTTATTGTGAACAAACAATATTCAATAGAGACATAAATTCAGTCCCTCCACGTGCTCTCATTATACTTACCTCCACCTTTATTGTGTCTTCTTTTTCACTGTATTGAAATTAATTGTTAAATGTTAAATAAATTATTAAATGTCTTTCCCTACAATTAGTTTTAGTCCCTTAAAAGTGAACTTTTTATCTTAGTATTTCCCATATCAACTACAGACTCCATGATTAGGAGTATAAACAAACTAGTAGTAGCTTTTAGGTATATATGTTTCAAGCACTTTTGACAGCACTTTGCACTCTCTCTATCTATCTATATATATCTATATGTACATATACATGTAGATATAATATGGTTATATATATTTAAATATATTTAAAATTTTTTGTGACATAGATTCTATAATAATCCATGATTCGTGGATGGGGAGGTGGTTTACACATGGCCCAGTCATAATTTAAACCCAGGTGATCTGGGTCTAAAGAACAAGCTCTTTAAAATTATAAAAATGTCCAAATCAAAAGAAAATATTAACTCCACCACTCAGAATCTTCCCAGAAAGTCCTAAAGTATATCTCAGACTCTACTCATTTTTCCCTCTAGTCTCATGTTTCTGTTTGAGAGAATCAATGCACCACTATGAACAGTTCTGATCTCTTTCAGGATCTTACTTCTCAAACAGTTCCCAGCTCATTTATTGCCACTGATCCTCATTCTTCTCACTGTTTTATAACCTTTGTTTTATCTCAAAGTATCTCTCAGGAAAATGACTCATACAGCTTCTGGGATTGACATATTTCTGTAATATGGATCAAAATAATCCTGTCATCCTGACAACAGGCACAAATCCTATTCTATATGCTCAATTACTGTTTTGTTTTTATACTTTTTAATAAATTTTATTGGACCAGCATGGCATCATAACATTGTATAGACAAAGTGTGCATCATTGTAAATCAAATGTGTATACTATATTAAGTTTACCACCACTGGTCCAGTTCTTCCTTCACCATTAATTGACCACCTTTACCCAATTTACCAATCACCCTCCCCTTCCTTTCTTGTAACAAATAATTTATAAATTATATGTCCATTTTGTTTTATTTACTCCATTCATTTGGTTGGTTTCTCTATAAACTACATAAAAGTGAAATCATAGAATGTTGTCTTTCTCCTTTTGAGGAATCTCTACACGTTTTTTGCATAATGCTTGCACCAATGTGCACTCCCACCAACAGTGTATCAGAGTTTGCTTTTCTCCATATCCTCACCGGCACTTGTTTCCAGTCTTTTGATGATAGACATTCTCACAGATATGAGATGATAGTTCATTGTTGTTTTGATTTGTAGCTCCCTAATAAGAGACATACAACATCTTTTAATATGCCTGCTGGCCAGCTATATGTCTTTCTTTGAAAAGTGTCTGTTAAGATCTTTTGCCTATTTATAATTGGGTTGTTTTCTGTTGTTGAGTTTTATGAGTTCTTTTTATATTATGCTGTTCAAGATATATGATGTGCAAATATCTTCCCCCCACTGCCTTCTTAGGATGTCTTTTCATTTTGATAAACCTTTATTTCATTAGATAGAATCATTTTATTTTGATATAACTCCTTTTGTTTATTTTGTCTTTTATGTTCCTTGACCTTGGAATCAAATTTCCAGAAATATCTCAGGCTAAAGTCAAGGACTTTTCTGCTTTTGTTTTTTTGTTTTCTGTGTTTTTATGTTTTCTAGTCTTATATCAAAGTTGCTAATCCATTTCTAATTTAACTAATTTTTGTGTATGGTGTTAGTGATCTAGTTTTATTCTTTGGCATATGACTGTCCAGTTTTCACAACACCATATATTGAAGAGGCTGTCTTTGCCCCATTATATGATGTTGGCTTCCTTGTCATCAATTAGTTGTCCATATATGTGTGGGTTACTTTTCAGGCTCTTCTGATTCATTGAGCTTTGTGTCTTTTTATTCCAATATCATGCTAAATAATTACTATTTCTTTATAGTATTATTTGAAGTCAGAGAGCATGACATCTCAATTTTTGTTCTACTTCCTTGTTATTCTTTTCACTATTTGGGGGTCTTTTGCATTTTAAAATAAATTTCATGATATGTTGTTTTATTTATGTGAAGAATATAATTTGGATTTTGATGGCTGTTTTATTAAATCTGTATATTGAGTACACCCTGATGGAGCATGGGTTGGAGGCAGTCCACATTCATCCCAGGTTTGCAACCCTGAACTGGAGGAAACAGCCAAGATAAACAGCAAAATAAAATAAATGAAGTGCTTCTTCCTCCTCTCCCTGCCTGCCTGCTTCTGCTTGCCCTAGTTGCTGCCTGCACCTTTGCCTTGGGGGGTAAAAATACCACATACACATCTAAGTATTCTAAGCAAACAAATACAGATTTGTATATTGCTCTCAATAATATGGCCATGTTAACAATGTTAATTCTTCCAAATCCTGTGCGTGACATTTCTTCCATGTTTTGTGTGTCTTCTTTATTTTAACAATATTTTGTCCTTTTCAGAGTACATGTTTTTATCTTCATTGGCTGAGTTTATTTCAAAGTACTTACTTCTTTTCGATGCAATTGTAAATAAGATTGTTTTCTCAAATACTCTCTGTCAGTTTATTATTTGCAGATAGAAATACAACAAATTTTATATGTTAATTTTGTAGGCTTCCACCTTACTGTATTCAATATTTCTATCAGCTTTTTACTGACATATTTGGTCTTCTCTGTTATCATGGTATCTACAAAAACTGATAGTTTCAGATCTTCCTTTCCAATTTGGTTTCCTTTTATGTCCTTTTAATTTCTTGCATTGACCATGGCTTCCAACACTTCATTACATAGTACAGAGAGTGTAAACATTCTTGTCTTATTCCTGTTCTTAGGAAAAAAAAAACTTTTTTCAGATTGTCCCCAATGAGTATGATATTGACTGTGAATTTGTCATGTATACTTTTTATTATGTTGAACTATGTTCCATCTATATTTGGAGAGTTTTGTTTTGTTTTTTAACATAAAAGGGTGTTAAAGATACTGTAAGCCAATGACTAATTTGAAAAGATGAAATAGACTTTAAGCTAAATAGGTAGAGAAATATAGTTATTATAAGATGATAAGTGAATCAATACACTGAGAAGGCATAACACTTATCAATATGTATGCACCCAATTTAGGAGTGCCTCAATGTATCAAGGAAGTATTAACAGACCTACAGGGAGACATTGACAACAACGTAGTAAGAGTAGGGGACTTAAACACCCTGTTCAGTAATGGACAAATCATCCAGACAGAAATCAACAAGAAAATATTTGTTTTAGATGGCAAATTAGATGAGATAACAGGTATCTGTAGAGTATTTCAGCCAAAAAAAATAAAATAAAGCAAGAGAGTTGTTTTAATTATTATTTATAATTTATATTTATAATTATTATCCATTTAATATCTTTAGACTCGGAGAAATATATTATTAATGGCCTGTAAATAAATGATTTTAAAGAAAAATGAAAATATGGTGGGTTGAGCCATATTATTGATATAGCAGAATGACCCACAGGTTCTGAATTTACTACATATTTATTGAGCGAATTAAACTGGGAGCATCTGTACAATTTGCTCCATTATTTGAATGAAAACTGAGCTCCAGGGTAGCCTAAAGTAAAAATAATTTGAATACTGAAACTTCTTTGATCAGCTGTAAAGGAAGAAAGCAAGTCTTTCGTTGTTTTGTAAAGAATAGAGTGTTGATGTTAAACAGGGGAGCAAAGAGATTAGGAGGCTATGTGAGGGTTTTGTTAAATTCATAATTCAACAGGTAAACTTCAGTGTTCTGCACAAGTTAGTTTATAATAATCATTTGCTGATAATGCTTTATATAGATATAATATCATGATACATTAAATAGATCAATGTTTCTTAAAAACTATTAAATATGAGTTTATGATATCTATTTATTAATCTGTAAAGTCTCCATGCTTCATTCAATTTACAAATCTATAAAGAAAAAAAAAAAAAACTTGAGTTTCTAAACAAAGTAACTGAAAGAAATCCAATAATAGTGCCCATAGCATATTAGAGAGTTTTGTTTATTGTTTTGTTTTGTTTTAGTTTAGAAATGATTGACTACTGACAGGAAGGTTACTTCCATTTTAGGGCAAATATATTATCCATTACACACTTTCAAATTTGTGAAGTCAGTCATCAGCCTTATTTCAGAGTATGCTCTAATGAGGGGATTATGAGAAACTATTCTCAAACAAAACAAAATATAAAATGTTATGATATATATATTTGTTCTTTAAATGTTTTCAATGAAAGTAATGTGCATAGAGGTAATTAGCCAGTCTAAAATAAAATATACAGATATTGAATAATTATGTTCTCCACTGCAGATGCTGTATCTCACCATATCTTGCCAGCACTTAATCACTTTTATAGAATTACAATTTAGTTTCCACTAACTGTGATTTACTTAGTGTGGGCTGATTTATGCCATTGAGAATTTGTTTAGTTAATGGAACATTTTAATTTATGACAGAAGGCAGCATAAAAATTGCTTTGAATATCTGGATTGTATTACTATTGATTGCCAGTCAAAATCTGAAGTGAAATAAAAAGTGACAGATAAAAGCATTTTTATATCTGCTAAACCTGTCACTGAGTATAGATTTAAAACTAAAACTAAAAAAAAAAACCTAGTAGGTTTTACATTTGCTTTTCCAAACTCTTGACTAGATATTGCAGTTCTCATTGACATATGGTACTGTCTGTGAAGTCTTTTCAGTGAAGCCTCACAGGGAAAGAGTGAGATGTTTCATAATGTAGTGTCATCAGTATGCTATTGGCACCCAGCACTGGGTCTCCTTTCATCTGGCCCAGATGGTACGGATCACTGACTCTTAAAGTGTCTGTTTGAGATAAGAAAAGAGTTGAAAGGAAACTGGCTGATGGTTTATCCTGATGATTTCAGAATTACGTATATGGGTCAAAGCAAGCCAGGGACAAGTAAAGCTTAGGCATTGCCATTAGTGGAGAATTTGTTTAGTATAGGTTTATTTAAGTCTTGCCATTAGGCTATACAAAATTTTTACCTAACACCTAACTTATAAATATACAATTCTATATAGCAACTGTCTATTCATTCCTTTAAGTGTTTCTTTCAATTATGAGAATTCTCTTGAAGACTCTGATAAAATTAGCCTTTGATAAATTCAGAGATTTTCAGGATCAAGGTAATATGTATCTATAAAGTAATTGGGACCAGATATTTACTGTGTTATCCATCAAATGCCTTCTTGTCAAAGATATGGGTACTGAATGGGTGACCTTGATGAATTGAGTCAATGGGGCTTCTCTTTGTTCTCTGTTGTATTTGGAGATGAAGGAACCAGAGTGTGGAGTTTGGTTGGGTAGGAGTATCCGTGAAATATCAGGACAGTTATTTTCCCAGATTTCTGTCCCAGATTATAAGATGTTGCAAGGCTACATTCTTCATCTTAGGTCTTAGTTCCTGCTGTGTGTCCGTTTCCTACAAAAGAAGGGCTAGGGATCTGAGCTCTGGAAACTACTCAGTCCTTACCCCTTCACTTCCAAGATAGAAATAGCTCACCATTGTACTTAGCTCCAGGATAGTACACCATCTCTTGCTAGTTTTTCTTAATCTTAAACATGCTTTGCAAAGAGTTTATTCATTTACAGTATTTTGATCCCTATTTTAATAAGAGCTTTTGTCATGCCCTAATGTACAGTACTTGGTAGCTATTTGAGTCCTCATTATAGCACCTCTTTTACATGGTCAGCTTGTCTATATTTTTGGATGAGAGTAGTAGCAGAGAATTTATTACTCCCTAATGTAGTCTATCCTCTTCTTAGTCAAACTCTAATTATTTTAAGTTCTTATTTTGGGGGAAACACTGTATAATTATAGAGAAAATATTTTTCATGTTTTTGTATTAGAACATTCTGAGAATGGAACACTGGAACTTGGGGTAAAGAACAAGATTTGGAGCTTAAAGAATGGTTGAATATATAGAGGCCCCTACAGAGATATACAGATTAATGTCCCCCACCCCTAGAACCATAGTTATATTTTTAAATAGATGAAATCAGGAATCAATCATTTTAATGAAACAGTTTTAGATTAATCACATCTCTTCACAGAGAACGTTTGTTTACTTTAGAGAGATAGATTTTCGTTCTCAGTCTCAGCTGTGAGGAAGAGTAGTTCTATATAGTTATGATCTTATATCTAGATTCATAATTTGAGATCTTCTCCTATGGAGCACATCAGTTTATAAACACATGCCTAGCCATCTGGCTATCATTGCATTATTCTGAAAAAATTGAGAATGGGTTATAAATATTATAGAAGTATGTCTGTCCGTAATAGTCTGCCTCAGACCCAGAAACTTCACTATTGTTTTCTGAAAAAATAAATAATTATGGATATGAAAAACTATCAGTTTATCTCTTTCATCTTTTGAGTGAATAAATAAACATGTAGAAGAGAACACTTCAGAAAACAGGAGTTTTAGATCTAATCCTGGTATTGTAAATCTTTTGTCCAATTTTTAAATCACAGATTAAAATCTCAGTTTATTGGTTGTTCTCATAAAAATTCCAACTATTCAGTTTATAACTAAATATTACAAATCTCATTAATGTAAAATATATTGCTTTTTAATTACTATGTAAAATCATTAGATTTTGGATATATAGAGAGAATATTAAGGCTATAAGGACAATAGTGTTTTTATAATGTATCATCATTATAATCAGATCTCATCATATTATGTCTTTGGCCACTTAAACTCATGATTCATATTCCAAGGAAAATTAACTATTTGACCTTGATTTGTATGCAGTTATCCTTTGGTGAATGATGCTTCACTTTGATTGACGTTCTAAGTCATTGTAAAGGAAAGAAAAATGTATTAAAATAAAATAGGGTGGTATTACAAGTAGAAAGGGATTCATACACAAATATATCAAAAGAAACATTAATAAAGTTACTTGCAAATAAAGGAAGGAATGTGAGCATAGATTCAAAGACAAGGATGGGGAAGATTTTTTGGAAACCAGGTAGTAGTTTGGTAAAAGCAGAAAATAAGGAAGGAGCGGTGCAGAGTCAAATATTTTAAAATGAGGTAGGCTTTGTTTTTAATGTTTTTTAATCTTCAATTTTTTGTTTGTTTGTATTTTTTATTTGGAGGAGACCAAATTGAGTGACATATTAAATGTGCTGAAAATTCCAATCCAGAGACCCTCCCTAGTGAAAATACACTCTTAGTGATGATAGCAAAATAAAGATGTTTGCAGATCTAAAAATAAAGCTGAGAACATTTGTTTCAGCATAGCTTTACTAAAAGAAATATTAAAATCAGAGGGAGAATGCTCTCATCAGGAAACACAGAAATTCAGAAAAGAATGATGATTAATGGAAGGAGGAAAATGTGGATAAATTTTTAAGAAGAAATGGCAAGATAAATCACTAACAATAATACAACTTGCTAAAACTAAAATATAAGAGTATATACTCGACAACAATGTTGTAACATAGATGGTAGATAGATGGAAATAAAGGTATCCAAGTTTCCAGTGTATTTGGCAAATGGTATATAAAAGAAGTTTATTCAAAACTGAGGATATATATTGTAACCCTTAAGGTAAACATGAAAAAAAAAAGTAATAGAAATCTAATTGAAAACTATGGAACAATTAAATATACTGACAAATACAGAAGAAAAAATCAACTGTGGGTCAGACAGAAAATAAATAAATGATAAATATAAACCGACATGATTAACAACACATTAAAATTAACCATTTAATTTAAGGAAAAATACCAATTTGATTAAAAAATAAAACTCAAATAACTACTACTTATATGAACTTTTCCTTAATTATAAGGCAAAGAAATGTTGAAAGTAAAAGAATGGGAAATGATGCATTTTGCATTCAATAACCAATAGAAATAGCAATTGAAGCTACACCATTAATATACTAGATTCCAGGTAACAAAGTCTTATACAGATATGAGAAATTTCTTGAAAGGATAAGAACATAATCTGTTATAAAATACATAACCACTCTAAATTGGACTCTATTATGTGGTATGACTTCAAAATATGTAAAGCAGAAATGGAGGGAATTAAAAAGGCAGAAAAATTACATAATCAGAGAAGCAGATTTAAGCACTGCCTCCCATCAAGCAAGAAAAAAGTGAGATTTCTGATTATCTATAAAAAGGACAGTTAGATAATTAATAAACTATATCTAATTATTTTAGAGAATATTTTATCTCAACATAACAGAAAACACATTCTTTTGAAGTACAACTGGGACATTCACCAAATGTGACCATAGTTCGGTCCATAAAATAAACCTAACAAATGTAAATCAGAGTATTGTATTAATCACAAGACATAAACTACAAAAACAAACCAAAAGGAAAACATGCCTAAAGTGTTTGGAAATTAAATAATACAGTTCAAAATAACTTATTGTTTAAAGAAGAAGTCTCAAAGAACCTAAGAACTATGTTATACAGTATAGTCACAGTACATGTCAAAACTTGTCTCACTCACTTAAAACAGTGCTCAGAGGAAAAGTTACAGTTTTAATACACTTATTATAAAGGAAGGTTATTAAGAGTTAATAAAAATGGTGACTCAACCGAATAAACTAAAATAAGGATAGAACTAAAATATTTTTATATATACATATATGTATGAAATAAAAGACAATAAGAGAAACTAGCAAAACCATGAATTGAAACAATTGATAAAATTTTAACAGAGACAATCATGAAAAAATAAAGAAAATTCAAATTGTATATAACAAGAAGGAAAAAAAAGGTAGTATCACTCACTATAGGTAATCCAGATGTTAGAATATAAAGAAACAAAGCAAATTAACAAACAAAACAAAAAACCACCCTTGGTCATTTGCCAATAGAAACTGAGGTTACCAGTAGAGGAAGTGGGGGCAGAAACAAGAGGTGCTAGGGGGTCCAGTGGACAGTGGATTTTGACTTTGTTAACTTGATGGTGGACATGGTCCATTGTCATGTATTTGATGAATAGTGGACCTATAGGTGGGCTTATATTATTTTTAAATCAAAGTGTTCTCAATAAATATTTTTTTAAAAACTCAAAGAAACAATGAATAATTTCACTCCAAAAGAGCCAAAATTTATGAAAGGACAATAATTTTCTACAATAATAGCTTGCTAAAACTGAAAAAGATATAGAAACCCTACAATAAGTTATTTTTATTAAATAAATGGAATCCAATATAGAAAACATTTCTCAATTTATTTTTATTCCCAATTAACTATACTACTGAATAACTATAGTATGGAATTTATCCCAAATAAATGAATTTAACTATACTACTGAATTTATCCCAAATTAAAAACAAACAAACCAACATACCACCACATCAACTTTCCCCAACAACAGTAAAAGGAAAAACCCTTGACATTGAACTTTATAAGGTTAACATATCCTGAGTCCCAAAGTCTGACAAGGATACTACAAAACAAATGTCTAGAGTCTAGGATTGTTTCATCATTCAATAAAAAGTTGCAAGCACTGGATCAATGGTGGAAAGTTACTCAGTTAAACAGTTTTTTCAAAAAAATTTTTTTTTTTTTTTACAATGGTTCCATTTTAGAATTCTGGTTTTTTTAAAGCCTAATTATAGAATATAGCTCGTGGATATATAAATATTCCCTGTAAAATTATTTCACCTTATATGTTTGCTTTTACATGAAAATATTTGGAAAAATGAAAATATAAACAAGTGAACAGTCAATACTAATCTATATATAAAAAATGAAGAAAATAAAAACTTATAGGAACATTTCAAAAAAGGGAAAGTATTTGCAAAACTGATAATTTAATCTTGATTAAAAACTTTTAGAAATGTAAGAATAAAAGAAAATGTCATTAATCTGATAAAGAATATCTACCAAGAAAAAAATACATGAAGCATCACATATATTTATCATTTGAAAAATTTCCCTCTGAGATTTAAAATACAATAGAGATAAAGAGAAGTAAATTGAAATGTAATGTAACTACTTATATTCCACATTGAATCAAGGTCCTGGCCAATGCCACAGAGAAATAAAAGAGATGATATTTAAAAGGAAGAAAAAATATAACTTTTTGTAAACAATATAATTGCGTCATAGCAAATACAAAGGAACTTAAAAACTATTAGAATTAATAACTGGTTTTAGTTAGGTAACTTATTGCACTTGCATTTCCATATGCTAGCAATTAATAATAAAATATTGCTATAATTTTATTTCAGTAGTTAAAAACTTCAAACTAAATGAAATATTTGTAGGATGTCTAAAATATACAACACTAAATAATATTGATAGATACTTTTAAATTATCTGATTTCTGATATCTGGAGGGATATTAGTGGACTTGGACTATTCACTATTGTAAAGATGACAATTCTGTTCAAATGATTTATAAATTCAATAAAATCCCAATCAAAATCACCCCAGGTAGAGAGAGAGAGAGAGAGAGAGAGAGAGAGTGTGTGTGTGTCTGTCTGTCTGTCTGTGTCTGTGTCTGTGTGTGTGTCTGTTTTTGTCTGTGTGTCTGAATGTATGGGCACTGACAAGCAGATTCTAATTTATATGAAAATTAAAAAAAAAAAAAAAGCAGAAATACCAAATGCAATCTTGGATGAAAACAGAATTTGAGTATTTATGCTATCAGATATAAAGATTTATTTTAAAACTGATAATTATTCAGTGAGTGAAAAGAGAAAAATAGACCAATGTAATAGAGAGAGTCCATAAATAAACTAACATATAGAGCCATTTGGTGAATTCATTTGTCATATATTCTGCTTAACAAATTATCTCTAAACCTAGCAGCTTAATACAACAAACATTTATAATGTCACATACATTCTATGCGTCAGGAATTGTGGAGCAGCTTAACTGCTGGGTGGTTCTGACTCAGGGTCTATCATGAGGCTACAGTTAAGCTGTCAGCTGCAGGGCTGCAGTATTGGTTTCCAAGATCACTTGGTAAGCAGCTTTTGGTAAGAGGCTTCGGTTCATTATCATGAGTCTCTCCATAGACCTTCATATTAACTGGCTTTTTCCTACAAATGCTGTGAGAAGAAAGAAGATGGCAAATTAGAGAGTATTCAAAATGAAAAGCATACTCTTTCATTGTTTATTATCAGAAATAACACATTACTACTGCTGCTGAATGTTACTGGTTACTCAGACCAAGCTTGATGCATTGTGAAATTGTGGAAGGGGATTACACAGGGCTGTGAATATATAAAGCTGAGGATCATTGCAGGTTATCTTAGAAGCTGCCTGACACTACTGCTTTTGCAGTGCATTGGCCGTGGGTTGAGGGGAGGGAGTAGTTTTGGAGCAGTCGGATATTCTTAAAGAAAAAAAATGATTATTAACTGTACATTAAGCAATATACTGAGAATAACTGTTAGACACTTTGCATACAAAAAAAATAAGATAAGAACGCTTTAACAAGGAAATACTGGAGAATATTGCATGTCATTATAGTTAATAGGGGAAAAATTCTTAAACAGGATGCAAAAAATTATAAATGAAATAACCCAAAAGTTTTTATTCATTAAAAAACAATATTAAGAAAGTTAAATGAGAAGCCACATTGCAGAAAAATTAAATATACCTAACAAAGAACTCACATTTGGACTTTAAAAAACTACAAATCAGAAGAAAGGGGCAGACAACCTAACAGTAAAATTAGAAAACAAAAGAGAAAAGAACTGAGAAGCTTTCACATAATATATATTCAAATAATTAATAAGCATGAAATGTGTGCACCTTTATTAAATCATCATGAAAATGAAAATCAAAGCCACATTAAAACATTACTACACACCTCAATTAAAATGACTTAAGCAAAGTTAAATTTACATTTTTTAAAAAGAGCATTTGATTTCATTCTTTAGACATATACATCCAAAAAGGCTAAAGTGAGAAGTACAGTTTTAAATATTGCTGAGACAGTGGATCAACAAGAACTCATACACAGCTGGTGGGAGATTAAAATTATATCTACTTTGTATTATTTTAGATAATTTTTGAAAGTTACATACCAATGTTGAGCATTACTATGTCTTAATAATATGTACTCTTAAATATGTAATAAACAGAAATATATATGTATGATTATCAGATAGTAAAGCATATTTTTGCACTGATTTTTAATAACCAAAAATCAGTGCAAATACCCACAGCCATAGAAAGAATAAAACACTCTTCATTGTTCTCACCATGGATTCTATAGAGCAGTGAATAGAAATCATATCTACTTACAACAGTTTGCTCAGCAAATAGACAAAACATTTTATGTTATATAATTCTATTTATTATGTAGCACCCAAAGCAGGCAAAATTAACCTGTAATATTTAAAATCAGACTAGTGATTACCTTTGGTTGAAGTTCTAAAAGAAGGCGAACAGGTTTTGAAGTATTTGGGGTGCTATCACAATCTGTTTCCTTGTCTGGGGGTACTGATACATGATCTGTGCTTTGTAAACATGCATCCTGTTGACCACTTGTAATTTATTCTCTTTTCTGTATCTGCTATAACTTAATTGAAAGATTGTTACTTTTAAAATAATATTGAAGTAGACCACCATTTGGATGAGTTCCACAGTAAGATCAAGAGAATAAATGGATGGAAACTGTACTACATTATTAGGGGAGGGACGGATGTTTCAGGAAAATAGAAAGAGAGCAGGTACAAATTCACTTTTTAAAATACAATGAAGACACAAAAACTGATGGTTGATATGAGGGTAGAACTGACAAAGCAGGATCTCCTAATTAGTAAGAAGCAACAGAGTAAAGATACTTGAGACAAAGATTTTTACCTTTAAATAGAGTGAATGAAAAAAAGGTAACTGATCTGAAATGAACATAAAATCACTTTTTAGGCATATTGCCATGATGAATCAAATAATAAAGTTGGAATTACAATCATGGAGAGGTAGTAAGGGGAAATGGGGCATTTGAATATTTTAGAAGATATTAGGATGAACCCTGAAGATATGCAATAGGAATTAAATAATAAAGCATTTAATGACTGTCAGGAGACCAAGACGAGCCATCAGATTTTCATCACTATAATATTATATTTCCATCACAATATTTATATATTATAAATAATACTAGATAAAATTTACTGTTATAGCAGAAAGATAATTTACACTGCATACATATTTTGTTGACTCTAAATTTTAGTTAGGGTTATCAATTTAATCTCTATATGAGAACTGAGCATATCTCTTCCATTTGTATTAAATAAACATCCTATGTATTAGTATTTTCACTTACTTAAAATCTCTTTAAGCAAACAAATGATGACTTTAAAATTTGTACACCTTTAATTAATGAGAAAATCACCTTATTCTAGAATATAGATATAATATACCTCAAAATTTATTTAAGAGTTAAACTTGAAGAAATACAGATATACCAGTACATTATTTTAAGATTTTTAGAAATTTTTCATGCATAACTTTTCCTCTCTAATTTTACTTTGTTGGTCACTAACCAGAAATGGTTAGCTCTTCAGAGGTTTAGTGAAAACAGATATTTTCTTCATTTTTGTGCATTAAAGTGATCAAATTTATTTAATCACTTATTTAAATAAAGAGCTTATTACTTAAAAAGAGAATAGAAACTTAAAAGGAAGAAAAATTTGGTTTGGAAAAGTCAGTGTGTAAAAACAAAGCAAGAAACCATCAGAAAAATTAATAATAGATATGACTATTATTTTACCCACTAAAAAAGTGTATGTATTTTGTTGTTGTTTAAGTAATTTTATATTATAACATTATGTAAGTCTCATGTATTATTTTAAATCAAAAGTTGTGTAGACTATGATAAATTTGCCACAGATTTTAATATATAATGTTCACGTATGAAAAACTGGAAAAATTATTTTCAAAATGTATTTCAGACAAATGTCAAAAGCTTCACTATATATAGAACTTTACAACTATTAATCAGAATAAAGCTATAATTGTTTGAAAAATTCATATATAAAATACAATAGGAAGTACTTTTTTCCTCCCTATTAGGGGCTTCCCATCTCCAAGTACACCTTCAACAAACCAGCATTTTCTCACATAGGCTCATGAACCAATCTCATCATATCTAGATTCAGAAACATTACCTCCAAATGGACTGACTATTTCTCTTCTAAGCATGCTTGTTTAATGAATCTTTCCCTGCTAATAACATCCACCTTTCTACCAGTCTAGTGAAACTAAAATCAAAAGAAATTGTGGAGGTGAGAGCTTTACCACCACTGCTATCATTGAAAATGATAGGTTGATGATTCTACCCTTCATGGGGATAGTCTCAATCATTTTAAGAATGATGCCATTAATTAGAGGTTCAAGAAAGTTTCCTGGCTTTATCCATCCTTATTTTCTCTAATACATTTCTTTACAATTAAAAACTACTTTGGTCAGAAAATCCCCTGCCTATAATCTGAGGCTATTTTCTGTTTTGACTATTTCCTAGAAGCGGTAAAATGTTATACTACCTCAAAATCAGACTCTCCACTAATATTGAATCCAAGCAGAGAAGCCCTTTCTTTGTATATAATAGTTTAGATAGAAATTTAGAGATTTCATGAATCTTGCTATTATGGTTTAAGTGTTAATTACAGAAGAAAGTTAATTAAATTAAAGAATTACATTTTAAGAATACACTTATATATGTATATTCCAGGTTAAATGAATTTTATTTCCTCAGAGAATACTGAGCAATCTTTCTAAAAGGAAGGGGCCTGGTAGGTATCATTATATATCGGTTAGAGTACTTGGTTTATAAGTAAAAAAAACAATTTGGTTTAACTAATATACACTAATTTTCACAAGAAGATAATGTTGTCTGATTTAACTCAAGAGTAAGAATGGAACCACGGCTCATGAATGGTTTGTTTCTCTTCACTCTGGTTTGTATTTCTCACTTTATATCTTCATATTTTGTTCTTGTTGCTTTTTGAAGACCAGTTTCTTTCATACTCAATCTATGAATAACTCCTAAGATTTTACATCACTATTCAAATCTCAATTAGAAACTATTCTCAAATCACACTTTTAGAAATTAATTTTATTGAAGGAACATTACATCTTAACTTCATGTAGATTAAATGTATTCAACATTGTAAATCAACACCTGTACATAATCAAAAATTTAGTGGCAAATATTTGTTTGAACAAACCTGTGTCAAATAGCATCACTCATTCAATCAGCTGTAGCCAGAAGCAAGGTTAAGTAGAACAAATATGGCTTCCATATCACTACCAGGGAGATGGATAAAGGCATTTTTATGACCTGGGAAGATATGTGGAAAATTGGCTACCTCATCCAGAATTACCTCCAACACAAGGAAACCTTAAAGCTTCCTTTAAAGAGACTGATTATTGTCAATGTTTAAGCATTAGGGTGGGAGTAAAATTTAAAAATTAGTAATAACTGCATGTAATTTAAAGTAATGTAAGTATATATAAAAGTGTTAAGAGGAAAAAACAGTAAAAAGTGAATGAGAGAGTGGGAGAAGAATCTTAGAGGGTGAAAACATAAGTCAAATAAGGAAACTGGGATTTTAAAAAGTACCTATTTCACAAATTTGCCTTGGGCTAACCTTTCTTACATTGCACTAGTGATAAGCCAAGTACTTTAAATTATAAATCAAAGAAGGTTAAAACGAGGTGATTATCTTCATACTATCCTGAAGAAAAATATGTAAGGAAAGAAAGTACATGAAAGATTAATGAACATAGCTACCTTCACTCCCCTAACATTTAAATCAAAGAATCAAGTTTATGCATGGTACGACCAATCCCGGCTGCGGGAAGATTTACAGGTACAGGGTAATCTATAAGGCAAGGCAGCAGGCCACCAGGAGGAGATTTTTAAATTAAAATCAATATGTGAATTTCACTCTGAAGCTTATGGTAGTTAGTAATGATTGCAGAGCTCTGGAGAATGGCTTCTAAACCTGTTTGTACACATAGATCAACACATTTTCTACGAGTAGGAGTTTGAAGACACTGTGCCTGGTAACTCTAGATGACAAAATTATTCTGTGAAAGACTATCTAACCTTGGACTGTTTTTTAAAGTATTCACAAATACACATCGACATAAACATCTGAGATAAAATAATTATTTTTATTATGTTATTTTGCAATGTATTTCTTTTTTGTTTGTTTTAAAGTTAAAATTGACTAAGCAGCTAAATTCATAAAATGTCTTCTGTTTGGTATTTTAATATATGACATACAGACCTACTTCTAGCTCTGTGAAAAACAATACTGTGAGATAATCAGTGCATCTGCACTGAAGCTAGATTTCCTGGGTTTGAATACAGAATTCAGACATAGGACTTTAGTGAGTTCTTTAGCCTCCACCACTTCAGTGTCTTGTCTATAACTGGGTGTGATCTGGCACACTTCCCTCCTCACCCTAAAGCTCGTTTTCCCGAAATAATAAAGGAAAACTTTTCTTGTATAAATTTTCATTAAATTATGTCTTTAATAACAAATAGGATCATGATATACTTTGGTGCTTTTCAGTAAATTGTGTTTTTTCAATTATTTCGTATTAGAATGATAGAAGGCAATGTTTTTTTTAAAAAAAGCAGATGCAGTACAAATTCATTGTATGGATTAATCATGCGTTTTAACATCAGAATGGGAATTCATTTGTTAGCAGTATTTTTTCTACTTAAAAGAAAAGGATAAGAGGACCAGTAAATAAAATATCTTATATGGAACCAGTTAAAAGACATAAGTACATGTGCATGACAAGTTCTCAAATGTATTATTCTTTGATAAAGGGTTAGTAGCTTCCAAATGGAAGTTTCCCCTTATTTAAACTTTGTCATATATTTCTTTGTAAATTGAGGAACTGGGTAATCACATGATCATCTGAACTGTGTACAATATAAAATGTCTATAATTCTGGAAGACTCTATAGATTAAAACACATAGCATACATGTGGTCAGCTTTGGTTATTTATACAGTGCTCTCCTTTATCTCCTGGTTTTTAGCTATGTTCTCACAATCACTGCATTTTGATATGTGAATAACCGTTGTCTAGCATAGTATTAGGTGAATATATCATATATCTCAAATTATTTTTTCATGTATTGACTAAAATAGCCTGGGAAATCTTGAAGGGGAACACAATAAATGATCGTAGAAAAATATATTTGATTACGTTATAGAAGATCTTGGGCAACCCAGTTGTGTGTTTATATTTGAACTTCGCATTTCTCATGTAAAATGTTTCGCAGGACACATAACAAAGTAGCCAATTTGTTAAGTGAGAAAGTTCACAACACCTAATGCGAAAACTTTTCTCTTGGATAGGAAATCTTAGAGTTTTGTGTGAGCAAACACTCTGTAAGCCTCTTCAGTCCTTTTTGTGTCACTAAATTCATTGACACCTTTTATAAGACTTCATTCTGTCAAGGTATCTCTTTGCTACTCCACACAGTTTTGGCCATCTCTAAATCTCTATTTAAGTTCTTCTCCAGTGACATCCTTTATCTACTATGATAACCAGTTCTTTTTATCTCCAGGCCTCTCAGATGAAGGGTTTAACAAAAATTTGAAGGTAGGAGCAGGACAACAGGGCTAGTCTCATTCTTTAGAGGAATTTAGTTTTTATTTTATTCAACATTGTATTCATGTGAAAAAAAAAGATGCTGAACAATTCTGCTTTTATTTTTCTTCCCTTCCTCCATTACCTAAGAATTTTTTTAATGTATTTCATAAAGAAAATGAAAATACACAGGAGTACAATACCTTTGTTTCATAACTAAACTCTAATAAAATGCTTCAATTTACCATAAAACAGTTGCTTGAATCATTTTAGAAATTGTTTCCTGAGTGCACATCTCGGTCTTAATGACCGATGAATTTAGTTTTTTCCTTCTTAAAAATTCAGCTTTCTCCCTAGTTTTACAAAGCTGTTTTCATTTGCCTAGAAATGAAAATTAGAGATCACCATCGGTACTTTACTAAACTTCATTGATGTACTTATTATTATCTGCTTTGTGATAGAGAAATTTGGGGTTTCTCTATTTAGAGTTCATCTACATATTATAGTTTAGTGAAAAGGTGGCACTATCAGAAATTTTAAAATCTTGAGTTTGAGCCAGCCTTTTTTTATACCTTGCTGGCAGTGTTACATTCTCATAATTCATCTTTGGATTTCTATGATTGCAGCCGTATATATAAGAGCATTTTCTATTTTCACTAAATCTGTAGACATGTAGCAAGAGTCTCATTTATTGTTAAGGATGTCATAAGAGTTAAATTCCCAGTTCTAGAATTGAAACTCTGTCTGGAAAAATCATTAAAGAGATTATTTATTTATCTTTGTATATACTACCTTTCACTTTTTAGCCAATTTAATGAACATATCAGGATACAAAGTGATGGACAAGTTCAGTTTCTAATTCTTAGCATTCCATATTCTTTCTGAGTTCTTTTTGTCTTTGATCTGATGGGCAGTTTATACATTGAACTATGAAGAGCAGTATTTTTTTTTTTTTTTAGTAACCTCATCTGGAGACTTCCAGCTGAGAGTACAATTTTCTAAGGCTAGAGGTAGATATTATCAGTTACCAGCTGCTTCTTAGCTAGATAGTATGAGTAGCTTTTAATGTCATTAAATGCCAAATGATTAATAATTAGTACTAATTATATGTAACATATTAAGCTGCTGTAGATCTCTAATGTTAATAATGACTAGCAGCATTTTTTTAATTAGACCAACATTTGGCACTTCATTATATAAACTATTCATGTCTGACTAGTAAGTTACACATTTTAGTATCATGAAGGGTATTATGGTCTAGGTGGAAAAAACAACACACATTATAAATAATTGTATGAAATATATAAATGACTAACAAAGTTAAAATAATCACATTATTCTGATGAAAATATTACATATTTGTATAGTAAAACAAAACATAGACCAGCTACTATTTATTATATGTTGATATTTTGAAAGTAATTTTTTTAATTTAAGCATGACTTTTCAATTTAATCAGAAGTATAAATGTTTAGATTTTTGAAACTAACAGGCTGTGGACAGTATTAATGACATGACTTATTGTAATCTCAGCATGTTTGAGCTGGGTTGGGTAGGACAAAGAATGACCTGATCTGGGATGGATCCTATAACACCGGCTGAGTGCCTAAAATGAATAGATAATGTTTTGTATAGATATTCTTACTTATTGTCAAATATATATTCATTTTATCCTTGTTTCAAAGAATAAGAAGTGAGACTCTGAAAAGATATAAAACAGCTCACAGGGGACCTTGGGAAATAACACAGGAATTTCTAACTCCAAATTTCATTATTTTCATGGGCCTTCTACAAGATGAGTTCACCCCAGTGAACCCCCAACCCATTCTAATATATAATGCTAATTTATATGTGAAATCAAAATACTTTTACTTATTTATTACTATGTCTCAAAACAAAAATAATAATTTACATGATGTTAGTAAGACTATTCCACACATATTTCCCTGTAGAAAAGGCCAGAGAAACATAGTCTACCAAAAATAATTCAAGGAATGTCTTCACCACTTAGCAGATAAATTTGCTGCCTCCTCCTGGTGCAGTCCACATACATCCCAAGGACCTGGAGAAACAACAAAGATGAATAGCTAATTAAAATAAAATACCTACTTTTTCCTCTTCTCTTCCTGCCAGCTTGCCTCTGCTCTCCTTCATTCCTGCCTGCACTTTTCCTTAAAAACTCACAAGAAAAAAATGATTTCTAAAAAGCCAGTAAGTTATTTCTTGATTAACTGAGATTATTAGAGTACTAACAATCCACTGGTGTGAAAATAAATTGTAACTCTAGAGATCATTCTGAATAATATTTCTTTCATTATAATTTTGTTACCAATAATTTTGTTTTTATTAGAAATATGCTTCAATAGAAAAGTTTTATTTAAAACATTACAGTTTGTTTAACTTTTTCAATTATGCATTTCTCACACCTATGCTTTCATAAGCAATAAGTGTGGCGTAAATTTTACCTTTAATGTAATCATATAACATGCTTATGCTGTCATAAAAATACTTTGACTCAAGAAGTATACATAAAAATTGAGTCACATTGATACTCAGTAGTTACACATTTACATTAGATAAACGCTATAGAAACTCCAGGTTCACCGTTGTTTTTTTCTAAGAGATACAAAGTGTGAAATTTAGATATTTGTTTAACATAAAAGCATTTATTTCTTGGACCTATGTAGAGGTTACAAATAAGTAGAAAATCAAGTTATAATTGAAAGAAATTTAATTCTTTATTCACATGAATACCAATAATCCAAAAAGAACAACTCTATCTTAGATAGATGACTAGAATATAAATCCATTCATTTTCGGTAAACATTTTACCTATCAACTTCTTAACCTTTAGAAGCATAGGTTGCATTCTTATCTATTTACTCATTCTTTAGACTGTAGAAAAAAATAAACTCTGTTGAAAGATTAAAATCAACCTCATTTCCTTACCTACTAATAAGCCAGCTGGAATCAAGGACTCAACACCTGTTTATCAGTATTCATAGAGACTGCACACACACAGCGCTCATCTTTTCACGGGTACTGGGATACTCAAGGTTTAAAATTTAGATGAAGTTAAGTTTTCCCAAGGTCCACCTGAATTAGCTGGCACATACTCTCAGGTGACTTGGTATCCCTACCCCCCAGCAGCCTTGCAAGACCACATTCATTCTAAATCCATTCAAAGGGAGAGCAGGGAAATAGGGTCATTCTGATAGTGAAGACTCCCACAATTTACTCACAAGAGAACAAAGAAGCACCCTAATGTCCAAAAGCTCTTCTGCCTGTGAGTTCCAGTCTATAACAAGTAAAGCTCCTTATATTTACATAAGACCTGTTCTCAACAGTGATAACA
Organism: Solenodon paradoxus; assembly: GCA_004363575.1. NCBI lineage: Eukaryota > Metazoa > Chordata > Mammalia > Eulipotyphla > Solenodontidae > Solenodon > Solenodon paradoxus. The sequence goes on along the minus strand of RJWH01000549.1, from coordinate 656,846 downwards.
TTAATAATCAGAGTTCAGACTCTCTCAGATCATTCATACAACATTCAAAGGCAGATCCAAAGTGCATGTAAACCATAAATAACACAATTGCTCTCTCAGATACTAAGCAAGTATGCAAGCATGACTGTTCTTTTGCTTTAGGAGACGCGCACAGATCCTCTCAATGTTTCATTTGCACACCAGGTGTCCCAATGTGCAGTTGCTTGCTCTGGGGCAAGATAACAAAAGTATAATATGTATAAATATTTAAAAATTTAAAATCTGACTTAAAACTTTTAAACAACGTGTGTTCTATATGTCTACTTTGACAGATAGACTTTATAATGACATGGAAGGCTAGATTTGAACTGAGAATCTTTTGACTCCTTAGATGCCCATCATCTAAATGGCAATATGAAATTAGATCCTTGATCCTATACTGATCCCACCCCTCAGGAGTGGATTAGCTCTGGATTGGCCTCACACCCCAAGAGGCAGGTTGTCATGGGAAGGCTGTAACAAGGTTTGAGGAAGCTCTCTGCAATTGAAGCAAACCCTGAAGGAGATGACAGTTAGATGCTCTTTCTGGACCACACTGCCTACAGTTGGGCTCTCAGTTCTTCCATGATGGGGAATCTGGGCTGTGCATCTTCACATATACCACAGTGGCCACACCCTAAATACCACCCCCACTGACAAGATCACAAAGTTTCCATTTTTAAGGAAAACAATTAGAAAGGAATCTTTCTGGAATTCTGTCAAAGTGTCTACCACTGTGCCTTGGCCTAAGCATATTGCTTTAAAGTGTGTTTAGTGAAAAGAAGGCCCATATAATCCTTCTCTATTGGAGCTCCAAGCAGACCAAGTGAGACTGCTGGTATTTATTTCAAGGTTTTTGCTTATTAGCTCAACCCAATGGAGGGCAAACACTGTTTCAGGGCACGGAAGACATACAGTAACCAGAGTTAGGAATCATTCACCCAGGGGACAAGGATAATTCTACGGAGAACCCGTGATAAGTGGATACACTGGCCACAAGAAAGTTTGGGAAAAGGAAAAAGAAAAAACGGAAGCCAGATTTATAGTGTCGGGAGGTCCTGGCAGAACATAGCTTCAAAAAAATGACAGGCTGACACATGGCTGAGCAGAATCTTACAGTAAAATCATAATTTATAGTGAGAGATTATGACTCTTATAAGTGGTACTTGCTAGTAATTCTTCTAGAAGCTGATGCCTGGGGTGGTGTCTACTGGAAGTTAGATGGAAATATTTTAAAAATCTGGGGAAAGTAATGAATAGCTAGAAAGCATAATTAGAAAAAAGTGGGTACAGTATCAGAAGATTGCAAGCAGGACAAGGGACACATCTAGATGGTATTTTGAAAATAAAATTTTAAAAGGGTGTTGTCTAGAACACTTATTGTGAAAAGACTCTTGGGATTGAATCCCTTCCAGAGAGGATTTTTAACTGCTTTCATCTAGTCAGCTGTTATAGGTAACAGACTATAGTGGAATTATAGAGGGATTCAGGGGAAGAAGGAAAAAAGGCGGCAGGGGGAACAGACACTGAAAATACCTGAGAATGGTTTCACAATGGAAAGGAAAGCAATTTGATTAATTCTCCATTGTGAGACTTTTGAGATCAAAGGCCTAAGTTTGAGACTGTCTCCTTCCCTTACGTTTTTTAAAGGCTCCCTGATGACAAAATGAGTTCCTTTGATACCCAGCTCAGTAGAACTGTTACACTTGCATTCTTACCTAAAAGTAGAGAAATGCCAACAGTGTCTCTGGTAGGACAGGGCCCTAGGAAACAACAGCTATATGTGAGCTTCGGTATCACTCTGTGTAAGACAGTTCTACTTGTGAGTTCCAGCCTTCATCAAGTGCCACTGTTGTCGGTTGCCCTGTACCATTTGCTTAAGTTTGTTACATAAGTTTGAAGAATTTTAAATGTTACCGTTTACAAAATAGGCTTTATCAAGAACACATAAAAAATATGAGTGCTACTTAGGGTGTCTTAGTTCTTCAAAATCTCAAAACCCCCTAAAAATATGTATTCCTTTTCTTATAGCAATGATTTCCTAGCAATGTATTTTGGAAGCCTAGAAGTTTTATGGTGCTATTCTTGAATCCAAGTCTGAAAGAATAGCACTAACTTTAATATTTGACAGAATAAATCTGTTCAACTGACAAGCTTTATTTTGCACCAAAAGAATATACAAGAACAGCATAGACAAAGACTACAAAGAAAATTCCCACTTTTCATCTTCTGTTCCTCATGGGGAAGTAAACAAAATAACATCAACAGGCAGAAGCGAAGCTTTATCTTAGACATCCCGAATAAGACTTTCCTGATTTTATATCTTTCCCTGCCATGAGGGTCTTTAAATACCTAGGAACAACTTACATTACTGTGCAAGATAAAAATCAAGCCTTAAAAACTGGATTCAAGGTTCTGAATTCTTGCTACTCCATATTAGACAGTTTGTTGTTTGTTTTTACTTATATATCCTTAGGTGACAGGACCCATGGAGATTCTAACTGTATACATTTAGAGACTTCCTGCTCATAGGATGTGACATGACCCACTACTTTCTCCTAACATGAACCAGAGTCTCTTCTGCCTTGTGTGTTATAGACTTTTGACTTACATATAATTTCAATGAAGAAAATTATGGTTAGTACTTTTTTTTTTTTTTTTTAAGAGGAAGGAAGCAGACAAGAATGATGGCAAGGAAGGGAGGAGGGAAGAGATAGGAGGAGGAAGCATTTATTTAGTTAGTTGTTCATTTTGTTTCCCCTCAGCACTGGGTCTCAAACTCACATCATTGATCTCTATGTTGACTATGCCATGCCAGAGTAACTGATTTAACACCTAAACCTAAAGGCATACCAGGTGTATACTTTTTGAGTGTCATGTTCTATATTTTATCAATTGATTCACAAACCCGTGGTTAGATTGGAGTTCCAAATATCCATATATGATGAAGGACATACTTGGATGTTCTCTTCAGTCTTTCCCTTCATATTTTGCTACCACATTTCAGTTATGTCTCATTTTTGGGCTCTTAACTGAATTTACTCACCCATTGGAAAGATCTTCTAGCTGCTTAAATACTGGTCTTTCAAGTGTTTAGGATGTCAGATGTCCTTCCCTAGTTTTTCATCCGTAGTGTCTTGCTTTCCAGCACCTATCATATTATGTATGTCAATAATGTATTGATTGTCTCTAAACAATGAATTGGTAATATATTGGTTCTAAATATTTTTGTTTTCTTTTTTAAAGGAAAGGTACAGGAAGGGATGAAGGTAAATAGGCAAAAAATCAAGAAGAGAGAGGAGGAAGACATTTATTTTATTTAGCTGTTCATTTTGGTTGCTGCTCTGAGCCCTGGGTCTGGAACTTAAGACCTTGGTATGTATGTGAATTCTGTATCCCCAGTGAAGTAGACCATTAGGCCACCAGGGAATGCCTATGTTGGTCTTTATATTATCAAATTATACATTCTACAGAACCAATGGTGGTATTAACCTGGTTTATGAGGCCATTTTTCAAAACATTAAAAATGGAAGAGTAATGGTCTTTCTTAATTAACTCAGTGTCAAAGGACTATGCTCACTTCTACGCCTGCCATATGACTGGAGCATGTCTATTGCTCCACATACTTGAAAAGCAGCATATTTTAAATGTTACACTACATTGCATATGCATTTTTGATTGACCTAAATTATTCTTTTTCTGCCTGTTTTCCTCTACAATCTGTTATCTTGAATGTCAAATGGTGATCACGTTAAAAAAAAAGAAAGTTATTCCTGTCCAGGATAATCTATTAAAATAGACTCCAAGTTATCACAATATTTGCTATTTAAACTTTGACAGCAACTAAGAGTTGTTACTACTATGGCAAATAGTGTACAATGACAATATTAAAGGAAAAGAAACAGGCTACCATTACTGAGCACACCGCAAACAGAGTTATGATCAGGTGGTGTTCCAGCAAAGAACAGTAAATGTTGCCAGATAGTAATATCTGGAGTAGAAAGCAGAGTTCTTGAGGTGATGATTGTTATTCACTGAAAATCTCACTTCTATAGGAAATTTCTTTCTTTTGCCTTTAGGAAGACAGGGAGAGTAGCTAAACAAGAAGGGCAATGCCTGTAGATAGCAGGTTATTTATGAATGCCAATTATGGCCCTCAAGCAGTTAATTTGATTTTTCTCATGCTTCACAAAGATTACAAGGTGAAAGAAGTGTCTTTTACTTCAGTTTCTTAAAAAGATATTTTAACTGATTACATTACATTGTGAGATTAAACCAAGGTGTTGCTTTTATGTTACTGAGGAAAATCGACATTTTACATATCGCTTTATTAGACTGATGTTAATTAAATCATAATGGCAGTTTTTCATGCCTTTTGCTTTTCTTGATTCTTCCTTGAAAAAAAAGAACATCATCTACATTGATTCATGCATCTCTACTCACTCCTAAAAAAAAAAGATTATTATAAACTTTGGTATTTAAATTAATAATCAGGGTTCACTTTAAAAATAGCTTGTGTTTTTATTGGCATCTTAAAACTGCTGATTTTTATACTATTTAATGACTTAGAAATAATAATTAAAGTAAAATAAAATATGTGAAACAGAATGAATTTTGTGATTAAATTGATTTTTTTTTTTTTTGCCCACCTTTGTCCTTGAAAATATATCTCAGTCATTACATGGTGATTTTGATCAATACTCAGTTAGACCTAAAACCAGTTAAAACATGCTTTTATGCTTTGTTATGGAAAAAGCAGAGAAAGGTCCCATTTTTCATTGTGACCCTACAGCATCATACTTTATAAGAAAGTCTTTCCCATTTTCAGTCTAAACAGCAATCTCTGCTTGCAGCTGTTCTATTTGAGTAACCTGATTAAAACTGAATGATAACTTTTTCCCAAGTCTTTACTGTACTTATGATTGCAACAATAAATGGCCACAATCTTCTTTCTCCAGATAGGATATTCTCCCTGAAGAAGTACAACATCTTTTAGCTCTTGGTTCTGAAGACTTTTCTTTTCTAGGCTGTTAGTGAAGATTGTTTGATCAAAGCATCTTTTATACCCAATGGCCCACCTCATCATTAACCTTACCAAATAAGTAGTATGTAGCCCCATCCATAGAAAAAGGAAATTGTTTCACTAATGCATTTGAGAGGAAGGACATATATAAGTAGGACACTGGTATCAAAATTGTTACAGAAATATGTTTTAAAAATTTATTCTTGGATACCTATTTTAAGAGTAAATATCCCTAGAAAGAAATGTTTCTCTATATTTTGTTGCTTACAAGTAAATATTGAGGTGAAGCAGAGAGATATCATTTATAATGTAAAAGCAACAACAAACAAATGAAAATTGCTATATTTTTAACAATATTTGAAATAGAATTTCATGTTCTGAAGTAAAAGGTCATTAAAGGCAAAAGCTACATTTAAACACACATCTCAGAGTTGCAAAGGAATTTAAGGTCATTTTGTCTGCCTAGAGACATATGGCAATGTATTTTATGTGTCCTTGAAAAAAAAATCCAGTATTTCCTTGAAAATGTATACAAATAGAAACCTTTCTAGCTCATAAAATGTCTATTCTATTATTATTAAGTGTTAATAGATAAAACACTTTTTTCATATGTTGAGCAAAACAGCATGCTCTCTCTCAGCTCCTCCTGTACATACCATTTCTGATCAAAAACATCCTAAAATGAAGTCAGATGCTTAGAAAACACTTCTAATGTTTAAAATTTTGTTGTTATTGTGCCTTTCCAAGTCTAGAATTTCTATCTTCCTACTCTTGAACCGAAACTAAATACCTTAATAGTGAATTAAATAGACACAATATCTGTGATGACTTTTAGGGAAATTATGATTTCCTTATCTTGATTAAGGCAGACTTGGGGTGCTTTTATGTTTTTAGCTGCCTAAGATTTGGGGTGCCTTTGTTCTTAGCCTTTTTGCTATACTAGTTTTAGTTGTTCCATTAATAGAACACTAAAGTATTAGTATTTTTTGTTCTGTTTGTGTCTATATGCATATGTATTAGTATATCTATATGGATATATACATGTGCCCATGTGTGCATGAACATGCGCAGACACACACACACACACACACACACACACACACACACACACTACATATATTTCTCAAGGATTTTTCACATTAACACTATTGAACCAAGCTACCTATTCTGTGCCTTATGTAATTAAAGAAAGGAATCGAACACTCACTTTTTCATTTTTGTTGCATATATTGCCATTATGTTTGACCCTCTGAACACCCATGACTCATAGCTGTATTACTATGGATTTTAATAAAAATTCTCATCACATACTATTATATTAATTGCTTAATCTCTTTTTGCTATCTTTTTCCTTTTTAGAATGCTAGCTGCATAATGACAATTTCATCTCATTTGTTATAATTTTATCCAATTGCTATAAACTCAATTCCTAGAATAATTCCCCAAGCATAGTAGGTTCAAAATAAATATCTATCGAAATAGTGGAGAAATAAACTAATAATAAAAACATATTTTATAATAAATATAGAATTATACTCCATAGCTAAGGTGATGACTATAAAGCCAGTAGAAAATTCTCCATTAATAATGACCTATTGTTTTATATATTCTAAGTACATTTTTTTCAGCATGCATAACTATATATACTTGTGCTGTTTTTATTACGCTTTGCTTTATTATCTCTGTTATTCAAAATATATCAACTATCAAATATAAACAAAAAATTTATGACCTCTTCAGGAAATTCAAAAGTGGAAATAGATGATTAATTTGACCTGAATTATTTCTAGTGAAATATGTATTTCTTATTATTTTATTTTTAGTTAATGTATGTCCCCAACATTTAAATGTATAAGCAAAAATATATGCATATATACATGCCAGTATATACGTATACACATGCACATATTTTAATAGATATTTTCAAAAAGCATTTCCCTTATTTTTCTTTGTTGATACAGACATATACACACATTCTTATCTACACTCATAGTTTAAAGCCATGAAAGAAATGTGTAGTTATTTATATACAAGCTAACTTGATACACTAATTAAAAAAAATCTGTAGTCCAAATATAGGACAATCATTGAATTGTTAGTGCTCACCAGATCCCAGAACCTAAGCATTATTACATTCTCAAGAACCAGCCATAGAACATTCAACAAATTTAGTGATAGAGACATGCAGGTATATAGACAAATTCAGTAACTACAAATATTGGCTGGAAAACTCTAATGAAGCAAAAGCATTGTGCTGTCAGAGCAAAGAATTTGAAATCTGCAATACTTTCAGAATAATATATGTATAAATATGCTAAAAATAACATTCTCAATTGTCTTCCATTTAGAAAATGTACAAATTTATTTCTATATATTTTACTCTTTCAACCTAATTTTAGTCTTCTCCAAATTCTTTAGTCTGCAGCTGCTTTACCCTGATTTGATTATTTAATCTTCCTCCATCTGAGAAAGTCTTCATTAATGTCTGAAACTTAACTTTCTGACTTGCCGTTTATATGTGTAATTATATGTATCAATGTGATATTTGTAATGTGTCTTCATGTACTTTCTTTCAGTAAATTAAAAATAATCTAAAAAATCAGTATATGATTGTATAAGGAAAATAACTGAACTATTTCTTCAGGGAAGAAAATAAAGTGTTATATAAGGAAATCTGCATCTTTCACTAAATTTTAGAAGAGGTATTAACAAATTGTCAGATTCAGTAAAATGATTTGGCATAAGTCAATCAAAGACAAGCAGAAATCAGCTGTATCTTGATTTGCTTCTTCCAAGAAAAATAACTTTAAACAGCAGCTGTTTTTGAAGCTAATTTTCCTCATCTGTAAAATGGGAATTATATTCTTTCATACTGTTATAAAAAACAAAAGGCATCATATTGTAATTTATTCTTTGTCTACCATGCTACAAGTAATACAGTAGGTAATCTATATTTTAAATTTAAATTTCACAACATTATGTCTTAAATATCATATGTAAATTTCTTAGCACGGTTTGCTCCACAACACCCATTTAATATATGTTTGTGGTTTTGCCCCCTTTATCTTTATGATAAAATTATAGAAAAATCTACTTTCAGTATTTAAGTATTCTGTCAACCTGTATGCTGTATGGTCCATTGAATTTAAAATGTCATAAGAATGAAATACTCATGATTTACATTAAGATAGTAATCAGATACACTAAGTCTAACATGAAGATATTAAACAATTCGTGTGGCCACTTCCTGCCTAATAGCCTATTTATTTTTTTAGGTAAACTTGAAATATTATCAAATATGGAAAGCTGCTAAATTTTAGTTATTTGTAAAAAAGTATGCAGACTGTCCTTTATCAAATGTAATTTACAAAATAACTATATATTGCACTAGAGTAAAATTTATGAAAAGTTTAAAGGATTCCTCAAAATATTTGTTTAAAACACAATTTGTGATGTGTACTCTGGTGGCTCCAGCACTGAGCTGACAGCTGGAGCATAGACCATGGAAAGCACAAAGACCCAGGTTTGAGAACTGAGGTTGGGAGAAACAAACAAAAATAAAAGTGCTTCCTTTCCTTTCTTCCTTCAAAATGCTTCTTCCTCCTCTCTCCTTCTTTCTTTCTTTCTTTAAACAAACAACAAACAAACAAAAAACAAATGCAGTGTATACTGAATGTAAATTCATGAGTCATTATCACATGTTCCCAGAACTGTTTAACCTTTTATCTTGTGTGTCTCTAGTCCAGCTTATTAAGTGTGCATACTTACTGCATTTTTGTGAAATTAATACTACTAATGATAGAAAAAAATAATCAGGGGAACCCTGGTGGAGTAATGATTTGGTCTGCTGCCTCCCACCAAGTACAGTCTATACATATTTCAAGACTCTGTCTTCACATCCCAGTGTCAGGGCAACCACTGAAATAAAATAAATGAAAGTGCTTCCTCCTTCTTCCTCTCTCTTTGTGTGCTTGTTTGCTTGCCTTTATTGCTGCCTGCTTCTTTCCTTTTTAAAAAAAATTAAAAAGTTCTTTCCTGTAAAAAAATTAAAAGTCAACTGTATTCATAGATAAAAAATTTAGTTACAAAATACACATGTATGTGAAACTTAGTGTATCTCACCAAGTTCCAGAATATCTCTTTTTCACTGTGGAGAAACTTGGTTTCAAAAGATAATATTTTTATGTTTAAAAAGGACTAGATATATGATCCCAATTAATGAAGGACTATTAGTCCTCTTTTTTATGAATTTTGAGCATTTTGCTCCTTTAATATTAACATATATAAATGGAGTGAAGGAAAGAATTCAGGCATTGGCTCTGTTACTGCAGAGCTAGAAAGACACTGTGACATATATAGTGTGACAAAGGATATGTTGATATGCTGCAGCGAAACGCATCCAGCTGCAGTCATAAGAGAGTTGATCCAAAGCATCTTTGATGTCCTTTTTTGTTTCCTTTCTAAAACTCTTTTCCATTATCTGGAAGCTTGATTTTCTTAAGGTTTCCTCTTGGCCTTTAACCTTACCACATTCCCCACTTTACCATGTCTGTCAGTTTCAGATGATAAATCCCCAGTTAGGAAATATTTCTCTGGCACATAGTAAGATGATTGTATTCATGGCACATAGTAAGATGATTGTATTCATGTCTTTATTTTCTCCATAAATATTCTTAGGAGTAAGTGTTATGAGCCAAACACTGTGTTAGGCACTAGTGATGACTAAAGAAATAAATTCCCCATTCTCAAGGGTCTCATGATCTTCCAAGAGAGTAGCAAAGAAACATAGCAACTACAAAACAATGCATGTGTTTTCAATGTTATAAGAAGACTTCTGAAAAGTAAGACCTGATAGTTCAGGGGAAAGAAAAATATAAAAGGAAAAGACACTGACACCTGAGTACATATAGAGTTGAACCATGGGAAGTAAGATAGTGAAGTGCGTAAGGTAGGTAGGAATAGGTAAGAACACTTTAATATCTTAATGGAAATTTCAGATTTTTTCTGACTAGAGTGTAGAGAATAAATGACTTGAAATAATGCAGGGGAAATAAATATCATCTTGCTGTTGACTTTTTTAATATGCTAACTTTTTTTCCCCCTGACAAAAAAGCAAACCATTGTTAATATAATGCAGAAGAGAGGTAAGTCTCACCAGATTTGGATCAGCTTGGATACTCTGCCGAAAAGGAATTGAAAGGAAGTTTATTTGGAGTCAAGGATAAAAATTAACAAGTATTTGTAGAAAACCTGATAAAAGATAATGGTGACTTCAACTTAAAAAGAATCAAGAAGATTTCACATTTGATAGATCCAATGTAGTTGTTTAAGTCTGTTATTTGAAAAAAAATTGACTAACGTCACACATCTAAAAAGGGCCAGTTCAGAGATACCAATTCAAGAGTCTAATTACTAAGTTCAACTTTTCATTATACCTAATTGCATCTCCTCATTCTTAATTTCAAATTTAAAAATGGCATAATAAGAATATTAGAGAGGTAATTTTAACTTTCCCAAAATAAATATTTTGCATTATTAATAATTAGAAAAAATGATAAATCAATTAATCAATACATGTATCATGAAGTCTTAGGTTGAGAAAAGATATGCATTTATCTTAAAATAGCTCACTAATAGAACTCTGATCAAGTGATGCCATGGGATGTTTTTATTCCAAATGTGGTCCACATAACACCAATATTCCATAGTTATTCAAATTCTGATTTCTGTGCCTCAGATTACATTTAGGGCATGATTCAGAATCTTTGGAAATGGAGGTGAAAAACCTTCATTTCAACAAGATATCCATAGAAATAATTTAGCCTCTTATTTCAGTAATCTATTTAATTTAGTTTTTTGTTTTTCATTAAAAACCAGTCTGAAAATTAAGAAGTGTTAAGGCAGTGCAGGAGAAACCATATTCTGTATGGATAAAAAAATTGCAAAAATAGATCATATCATAATAAATAATAGTGAGAGACTCAAAGTATTTCCTAAACTATTTAATCAATATGCCCTACAGGCACACAGATGATATGAATATCATATGTATATATAATATTTTAATAATTGAGTTGTATCAATTTTAGCATGTTGGTATAATGATTCTGAACAGAAAAAAATGTAATCTCAGAGAGGAATTATGCCATCCTATATGACTTGATTCTTAGTTTTATCTGTATTTGAGTTGTTCAAGTCTTGCCTTGTTGAACTCACGTAAAGGAATGCGAAAGTTTCTGTTGCAAATGAAGACCCCTTTTCTTGTTTCTTCCATCATAGTTTTGTATTGTTTTTTACTAATTATAGTTTCTGTGGGTTTTTATGTTGTTGTTTTTTATAGAACCTACCTTCAAAATCACCTTCGAGGGTTATTTAGATTTGCTATAAGGCCTAGTAAAAATATAAATAGAAAAATAAGCATATATGTATGATATATATCATACATATATACACACACATATATATATAGAGAGAGAGAGAGAAAGAGAGAGAGAGAGAGAATTTTATGCCCCTCCTGTAAATGTAAATGGAAGGAAGCAGAGTAGCAAAATGAATAAATTCAGAATATTAACAGAGCCTTAGAAATTCTATCCTATTTGAACTCAGATACTTCAGAGTGTGAAACAGATACTATATGTCCTATGATGAAATAGCATTTGAATTCAGAGAAAAAGGAAAGTTACATTGGTGGAACTCAAGGCATTAATTTGAAACTAAATCTTCTACCCTATATCTGGTACTCTAAGGGCACTACAGATTTGCAGTTAGAGCTAAGAATATACTTGACAGAAATTGCAGGAGGATGAGTTAAATACAGGGAATTCAGTTATTTATTTTACATTTAGAAATCAGTCTTCCAAGCAGACCAGCTTTTGAAAATATTTGTATCATAAATTATCACAAGTGTCCTATAGCTGCTTCTCATAGTAATGCTTTCTGAAGTCATTTGTTATTCAGAAATTTCACTGGTGCATTCTATTAGCAATAATTTATGTGTGCCAATGAAACCTGAAGGGACAACTTGACACCTTGACATTTAATGCTGTGGTGAGGTGAAGTAAATTGGTGGTTTCATACTGCCTGTGCACTACAGTAATTTATGTGGCTTTTGCATATATTGAACAATAACATTTGAATCCATAAACAAAACTCAGAAACAATAGTTTGGAGAATCTCAGTCAATAACCTGTATCTCACTGAGTTATTACTTTGCAGCTAAAATATTTATATGATTTACCAGATTTATTTCCATAGCTAACTTTGTCTTTTCAAAGCTCTGGCTAAGCTGAAAATACCTGCTGGGTAGATGTAAAAGAGCTGGCTTGACATTATTAGTGAATTTTTCCAATGTATTTAATTGCAGAGTGATGTTTCACAAACCTGTGTGTCTAATTTTCATGCAAAGTTTAACCTGAGAGATTTTTGAATGACTGTTTAAAATATCTTAATTCCATTAATAGAGAGTAATAATGAGAAAAGAATCATACATTTTCTTGTCTAAAGGATATTTCCTATACATGAATGTCATACATAATATGAATAAAAATAATACAAATTTAATAATATATATTTTATCTCTAACTGATTGATAATAGCTATATATTAAAGAATATATTCAGTAGGCATTATTATAAATTTATGTGAGCAGAATTGTAAATCCCCAGCTTCTATGTAACTACAGAAGTTTTGTTATTCCAACATACTCCTTCACAACTCACTTTGCTTGAAACTTTAAAGGGGAAAAGATAAAACTCCAACTCACATTAATCTCTAAAGGATGCAAATACATTTTCTTCTTTTACTCTTTTGAAAAAGCTAGAATTATTTCTGGTAAATGAATAATGAAAAATAAGCCCCAAAGATTTATTTTTTAAGGGCTCAGTCAAATATTTGAATGATCTCTCACTTTAGTCAGTCTGCTCACTACACAAAACTGCATCTAAAGAAGTTATGAAGATTTTCCTTTTAAAATATTTGCAGACACAGGCTTATTAATTGCTATCTGCTTGTAAGAAAATAATTCATTTAGTTTCAAAAAGTAATGTAATACTACCATAAATAATTTTAATCCTCTAGTTCTACAAGCTTGGTTTTGTAGAGACAGAAACAGCAACATTCTTCATTTTAAACTTGGCTCTGGTCACTGCCAGTGCTCTAACTGCAGCACTATTTTTTTTGCTAGGAATCCTCAAGGACAAGCTAAGGTCACTGAATATCACTTTCAATTCAGACGGTTTGAGATGCTGCTGAACAATGTGATACTGCCACGTTCTTCCAGTATCTTATTTTATGAATCCTGGTATTATAATTTTAGAAGCATATTTGTTGGAAGGCTTCACATTTTTTTTAGCTTATGGTTCATCTAAATACTTAACATCCACCAGGGAAAATTTCCCCCAAATTCAGAGATTTTAGTTAGTATCATATAGAAGCACGGGAGGCAAAAAAAAAAAAAGGTGGGAGGGGCTGCCATTACTTAACCATTACAACTAATTATTTAATTATCATAGTTTTTGAAATATAAATTAGGCTAAAAATGTTGGGAGTTTTCTATTTCTGGAGATAGGAACACAGCAAAAATGGAAAAAACAAACAAACAAATAAACCTAGTTTTCACAAAGAGATTGACAGATCTTTCTTAATGCCTAAAAGTAGAAATACCATACCTTGCATTAAAGGATGGAACAGAGAAAGGAAAAAAAAGAAAAAAAAAAAAAAAAGAGGAAACTTTCATATAGGAATGAGGGCCTTTAGAAAAAAAGTATGTAAATAGTTCTTCAGGATTTAAACATATACATTGGTTGATTGGTATACATATATACCACTTTAGTGGCTTTATAAATGTTTCCTAAGGACTATGTTTAATAACTTATTTTCAGAATTGATCAGAAGTTAACTAAAGACTTTAATATGCATATTCTACATTAAAATCCCACACCCCTGCTTATCTGAGACTATAATGTTAGTACACAAATAACTAGGAAACCAAAAACATATTAATTCCTCAAAAACTTGTCAGAAATAGTAAAAATATGTTTTTCTACAAAGTACAATTCTAAAGAAAAAGGATAATAAGAAAATGGGTTTGGAGTGAATAGCAAGATTTTGTGTGTGTGTGTGTGTGTGTGTGTGTGTGTGTGTGTGTGTGTGTGTAGAAGAAAGTAAAAGGATAGAAGGGAGGGAAATAGGGAGAATAAGATAGGATAAAGTTCTCTTTAAGGATGTCCAATCAAAGTGGTTTCTATAAGAAATTTTTACTGTACTATCTTATTTCATTACACTCCATTGCCTTCAACTAGTATAATAAATTCGTTCATCTTAAAATGCAGGTGAGGTCCATAAAGGAGTGGGTGTATAGGAAACCTAAAGGTGCCATATATTCTTTCGTGAAAAGTATGAGTGATATGATTGATAATAACTATCATAATTGTAAGTACCCTTTCTTGAGTAGCCATTAAGTACCAGGAGATAGTCTAGACAGTATGTGCAGCAGTCGTAATCTACTCAACAACTTTGCAAGAAAAGTATTATTCTCATGTTAGAAATGAGGAAACTAATGTCCAAAAAAAAAGAGAAGTACCTTTACTGAAGCACATGAGGAATAATGGAGAGTCAAGCTTTGAATTAAGACTGCTTCTGCCAGTCAATTGAATCCACACAGCAGTGGCAGAAGGAGAAAATTGAATGTCCTGCGTCACATCACTATGGAATGTTTTTTCTATTATAAAGTGCTGATCAATGGCATTGCCATTATGGCAACATAAGAATGAGATTACTGGCCATGATGTAAATTAAATTATCAGGCTCTCTTCAAACTCAATATAAGATGTCATCTATTTATATGTGGCATTCTCATCTATCTACCCAGCAAATGCAGTACTTAGTTCTCTGCCTTTTAAGACTCTAAAACTTAGTCAGCAAGTCTAAAATCTCAACAACTAATAGGTATTTGCTGAAAGGGATACTGTATAAAACAATGAAATCTATATTTTAACAGGGATAATTATAATGATAATAGTATGGAAAACCCACTTATTGGAGAAGGTATTGGCCAAAGTAGAAATAGGCAAGATGATAAGAATTCTCAAGTAACAACAGAGAGGGTCAATGATATTTGCATAATTTAACTACCAATTATTGCTACTTATACATTGATTCTCTCAGAATTAAACTCTGATTCTATGTTTCTGACTGAAATATTAAAAGTATTTCTTTGTTTTATAAGGTTTCTTTTTTTTTGTTATGTTGTCGAAAGGTCTATCCTGTGTATATCAAAGCATTGTTAATTAAGCTTTGGTGATATCAAAATCTAAAGAATGGAAAATTCCATCATTCCTATTAATTATTAATAAATAAATCATATGGTACTAATATTGTTGCTTAATGATTGTCTTCAAGTATCTAAATCAATGGATGAGGCCTATATGAAACATGATTATAAATTCAGAGCTAGTGTAAAGATCTGCTCAAGTCAACAGGTAATGTTTAATTTTGCATAAGCCTGCCAATTGTAATGCACTGTTGGTCTGTTTTCTCATTGCAAAAGCAAGATTATATATAGCTGTATTGATGAAAATGGGAAGAAAAGAATTTGAGAGTGGTGGTTCATGGTCAAAAAAGTTGCGGAATTAATAGCAATGGGTAGTGCCAAAAATGCTAACAACTTCCCCTACTGCATCAGGAAAATAAAACAATGCCTTTTTCAGTCAAGGTTTTTCTACTATGTGAAGATTAATGATTATAATAATATTCAGCACTTTCAACCAAAGATCACAAGGTATTTTACAAACCAGTAAATCATGGTTTCAAAATGGAATAAAAATATGGATTCAGAATAAAGGGAAAATCTTAAATAGAACAAGATGTTCTATTTTATAAAGTTGTAATCCAGCCTCTAAAGACTCTAGTCTCTAGAGCAGCAGCTTCTTTGTAACTTCACTTGGAATAGCTACACTTTTATTCAGTCACCATATTGCACAAAATGTAGTAGCATGTTTTATCTGGAAAGTTATTAAGGATATTAAGACAATGGGTGTGTTGTTGAATATGAAAGATAGAAAAGAGGATAGCACAATTATATGATGCTACTTCTAAAAGATATTTCAATATCTACATATGCATATTATATACATATGCATCTACATATAGATTTTATGTAGATTTATTCATAATTTGTGAGTGATTATCTCAGAGAAGTAGAATAACAGAATATTATGAAATTATACTAATTGCATATTTATAATTGTGCAGTTTGATTATTTAGTAGAGGACTAACAAAAAGCAGGGAGTATTTATAAGTTTTTTTAAATATAATTTTATACTATTTAATTAGTGATCCAAAGCTAAAATTTAGAGAACCGTGAGTTCTTTAGACTTTCTAATGTCACTTGTGCTACAACTATAGCAGTGTAATAGGATATACTGATTAAACATTTTTTTTTATGTTTTAATGTATCTTCTGTATATAAAATTATATTTTCTAATAACTTGGGTTATAATTTTAGTGCTAAAATTCTGTAATTACCATCACATTATCGATTCCTAAATGCCATCTACCTTTCCTGGAAGTGTATAAATTAAGTAATAAAAATTCATTTATAGAGCATCTCTTATGTGGCAAGCATGCATTATATGCATACATGAATCATCCTGCTAATTTCTAGAAAATCTTCTGTACTGAAACAGTGTTTCCATTTTGTCAATGAGGTAAATTTTGAATGGAAGAGGTTAGGATAATAACTCAAGGTCAAACACTTAGAAATGTTAATATAAGAATTTAATACCAGATCCTTCTAAAATTCAAAGTCAAAACTCAACTGCAACACTAAGAATTTTTCTAAGAAGTTAGAGGGGTAATCATTCCATATGAACTTTGAAAACATTTAGAAGCATTCATATATTAAAATATACCACACAGTTAATTTCAGATCTTCTGGGATTTCTCTCTGACTCCATAGTACTTGAATCTTTAACCACCTCGCTGGCCACGTCATTAACAATGCAAACATTTGGCAGAACTCCCTGACTAAAATTGTCTCATGTTAATGCTTTTTAATATAGTTCAGACATTAAAAGCAATTCATAATTTACACGTAAATATTTCTATATAATTCTTCAATAAATTATCTATGTATCTATCTTTTTTTCTATCGTATCCAACTGCATATTCATCATTGCTGGAGGAAAGATATGTATGAACTTTATAATCACATTTTAAAGAAGACTTGCAGATAGAGTAATGCTTAGCCAAGTTTTGCTGGGCCTGTACTAAGCAGCTTAAGACACTTTTTTATTCATTTTACTCAGAATCTTATACAGGTTTTCTATCATAATTTTCCAGTTCGCTTATCCATTTAATATCTGCTTATATTCTGCTCCTCAGTTCATGCTCTTTGATTCATCTTTGGATTGATGTCTTCTTTGGATTTTTATGACACAAGAAAAGACAACTTGTCCACATTGCCAATATTTCACAGGTTTGTTTTTTTGTTTTACATATCCCTAGAAGGAAAGGATCATGAAGCACTTAAACAATTATTATAGTATACAAAACTCATAGGAATAAGAGGTTTTAGACTAATTCTGACACTTTGTGTGGCACAGAATTTGACTATCTCTTGGCTAGGGTCTATACAGAGAATACAATAAAATGATTGAATTCCTATTGAATATAAAGCCCATACATGTAATGTCAGTCAGAAAATGAATCTAATAAGACATGCAGTGCTAGAGCAAGCCAAAAATTGTGTAATTTGTCCTTTCTTGTGTCATAAAATTCTTAAGGTTCCATGACAATACCAAATTTGTGCTCTGCATAGAAGTTCCTGGTTAGAATTATTAGTGAGGGCTGAAAACGGTTAATGAAACTAATTACTAAGCCTGTTATTCATCAGCAGAAGAATAAATGCTATGCTTTATGCTTAATATCTACAAGAGTGTTGTGTCATTTTGCAATTCATCTCTATGGAGGAGGCATTTCAGTAATTCACACAAAGGAGCCATATCTACTTACAGTTTCCTTGCTAATTTAATATTTTAACATTTTTAATATATTCACTCAACAATTACCTTTGTTCTTCTTAATATGCAGTTTCAGAAGAGTTTATTCATTTAATATCTCTGAACATGATCACAAATTATTAATTTGTTTTATCAAATTTAAAATGAAGTCTTGTTATAGAGTATATTCAACATAACCCATTCTCAGAGAAGTTAATTCCAAAAATATTTTTTAAATAATCATTTTTAAAGATAACATTAACAAGTACTCTTTTAATAATAAAGTAAGCAAATAAAAGCAGTACATAATTTTTATTTATTTTATATGTATTATTGCAGAAATTAAAACTGCAATCCCTGTGTGCAACCACCAGTTTCACTTCTCTCCATCCTAGGCACAGCTTGATTTGTAGCTCTGCCATATTTCTATGCTTTTACCATTTACATATAAATGGCTTTGCATTTATAAAAATCATGTGCTTTAAACTTAAACACATGCA
The DNA here is from genome assembly GCA_004363575.1 of Solenodon paradoxus. Taxonomy (NCBI): domain Eukaryota; kingdom Metazoa; phylum Chordata; class Mammalia; order Eulipotyphla; family Solenodontidae; genus Solenodon; species Solenodon paradoxus. The sequence goes on along the minus strand of RJWH01000549.1, from coordinate 638,306 downwards.
ATCATCTCCTACTTAAAATCTTTGCAATTTGTAATAGTCTGCAACATTTAGCAACTTTTGAGATCAACAATATCTAATTAATTCATTTAAAATGATGTATAGAATCCCATGCATAGTATTTATATATATTATAATGATTTTTTTCAACTTCTCCTACAGTATCCATACCTCCATATCACAATAGTGATTCAGAGAACGTTATTGTAAGTATCTCCACTTCAATTGTTTAGGAATTTCCATAAAAATGAGATCCTGGCTCATATGGTAAGTCTACTGATTATTTTTCTAATTTAATCATTATATTCCAAGTTAATTTTATTTTTTAAAATTAGGAAATTTGCTAAACAATTTTTAATCATCTTTCAGTATGATCATATAGTTTTTCTCCCTTGAACTACTGATGTGATACATGTATGAATAAGTTTATTAATATTAAAATGTCATTTTCAGTGGAATTTATATAGTTCTACTTTGTTTAGTTCTACTTTATTTAGGTTCTTAAGATATGTCTCATGTGGAATTCGTTTGTAATTTCCTTTGCTTGTACTATATTTTTATGTTCTGATATCAGTTTCTATAGGTGATATAAGTGAAGCTGTAAAATAAGAACAATCTCTAAAACTGATTGTTTTAATATGTTGCTTGAAATTTACCAGCAGAAAGGGGACAATTGCTTCATGAACAAAATTTTGTAATATAAAATGTTTATGTAATGCAGGATTCCACAATTCATGTTTACTTCTGTTTATAAAAATGAAAAAGTAGAATAATTTTTTCAACTATAATTTAAGTAAAAGGGCCACATCTATTGATAAAAAATAGAATATTAAAATAAATTTTTATAAAATGAAGCATATGTCTTCCTCAACATATCTTCTATGAGAAAACTATGTAGGGAAATTTATTGTACATTTAGAGGAACATATATTTCCCAATAAATTGAATTAAAATTCTATAAATTTTTATGTGTACAAACCATAAGAAAAACATATCTTCTGGTCTTTTGATGGTGAGATATTCAGATATTTAAAGTTTTACGCAAGCATATATTTTTTGCTTTCTTCATTAAAATCATACAATCTTTTATGAAAATATTACGAGAATCACATGTTTTAGTATGTAACCATGAAAATAAGTATATATAGTATTTTTTTTCTGTAGGATAAGCATTATCTTTTCTTTTCCACTGTACACAAAACTGTGTAGCTGAGAACACAGGGCAGTACAAAATAATGAAGAACCCACAGGCAATGACAAATACGGACATTCATGCTAACAGTCCATGAAAATGTTGAGTCAGATGGAAAAGACAATGAGTGGTAACTGCAAAGGCAACAATTGCCTGGAGGGATTTGACAGAAATACGACTAAGTGAATATTGATGTTGGAAATAATTTTTTTTAATGTAGCGAAAATGCAAATAGATCAAACAGGGATATCCAAAAATATTTCTATGACTGTTGAATGTCTGTCCTCACATTAATTTCCCAGCAGACTATCAAAGGGATCATCCAAGCATATACAATTAACAGTTTGTTTTTTATTATTTATATCACATTGAATTTATATAGCTCCTTTCATGAAATGCAAGTTAAAAGATCAATTTTCAGCATAGTTGTGGTTCTCACGTAGTTATAGACCAGATCAGAAGCCTACCTAATGCTCCATACAAAAAATTTTTACCAATTTTTGGAATGAAACATCTGGAAAACAGAGAGGAATCATATTTTTATTATTTTAGTGAATTTAATATTTATTGAGATAACTTTGATTTACAAAATAATATAAACCCATATACATATGGGTTCCCCATTCCTCAGATCCATGTTTATGTATCCTACCCACCACCAAATTGCTAAAAGTTCTTCACCATTGTCCACTACTAGGCTCCAACATTACCCTATTCCCTACTGGTAACCTCAGTTCCATTGCTAATATACAAGGATTGGTTTGTTTAGTCTATGCCTTGACTTTGTTTATTTATAGTCCATATGTAAGTGAGATCATCCAGTATTTGTCTTCTGCTGAAATAACACTTAGCATAATCCCCTCTAGTTCCATCCATGCTTCTCAAATGTCAGGATTTTATATTTCTAAGGGCTATGTATATATCTTCTTTATCCATCTATCCATTCATCTGATGATGGGTGCTTAGGTAATTTTGAATTATTGGTCATTATGAGTAAAAGCAAATTAGTTTTAAGTGGGTATTTATTTATTTTTAATGATAATAATCCATCATAAAATAATAATACAGTTTAAAAGATTAGGCAAATTGGAGGAGGCAGGGAGAGTTTGGAGAATTCATGGAGTAGATAAATGACACAAATTTGGTCAGTAAAAATGTGGCAAGAGGAGGAAAAGACATAAATGAAAGCTAATGACAATTTAGTTAAAGTTTTTTGCATTGGGAAATGTGACAGAAATTTTCACACGAATTACAACTTTGATACCCAAGTCTGTAATGCGGTATGATACTATTTCTGTTATACACGTGAAAAACTCAGACTCCAATAATTAACTCACCATTGACACCCTGTTAGCAAACTTAAGAATTTAGATTAGAGTCAATTTGCAAATGATACGCACTTTGGCATACATTTAATTTAACTTATTTTATTTCGTACATTCTTTTTAACTTTGAAGAAACATTGTATTGTAACATACATTTCACATCTTTGTATATCAACATTTGTATGTAAAATATTAAATTTACCATCAACACACCAGTCCTATATTCTTCACCTTATGAATTTTCTCTCTTTCCTTCTGGTAACTAATTTGATTCTATAGGTTAAATTACTTTTTTGTTTGATTTGATTCATGAGTTTGGTTTCTGAAAAAAAGAAAAGAAAAAGAATTAGTGACCAAGACATCAAAATAAGAAAGAATAAAATATATAGTAATTTTTCTGTCATTTTTGGGTTAACCTGAAAAATCTTATAGTAGTGACCTCCTCCATAAGGAGAATGTTCTTCCTTTTCAGCAAGTCCCCATTGCTGATACAAGTATACACATGTGCAGCTTCTTAAATCATTTTGTGTCTGCCTTACAGAGACCAGAAAACATTCAAGAAGAAAAAAAAAAAAATGAAACAAAGAACAACAAATATAAGCATGAACATAATGAATAAAGGAGACTTTCAAATGAAATCAAGGGAAAGTTGAAAATATGAGATCTCAAAAATTAAAATATTTAGAAGGATCAAGAATCTTTGGTTTGATAAGAGTTAAAAATAATGTATGTTGGTCATGTTGTGAATCAGCAACTGGGACACTGGCTATGGAAGCCATGTAAAGCCCAGGGACTTGAGCTCACAACCCTAGGCCAGAATGAAAAAACAGCTCAATAAGTTGTCTCTCCTTTCTTCCTTCTCTCCATTCCTTCTTTCCTTTCTTTAAAAAAAGTATCTTAGATATGTGTTAATTTATTTTCAGATTACTCTCCTTTAATTGGAATGCCCTCTAACATTTAAAATAAATGTTTTTTTTTTCTTTTTCTTTCTTTCTTTTTTTTTTTTTTTTTGATCACCCTGCCAGAAAAATCTTTCTAGAATAATTAACACATAAATGTGTGGTGGGAGAAGCACATCCATAAATCCCTGAAGGTTGAAAATCTCCTTGTGCAAAAACAAGTTCAGTGTGAAGCATTCCCATAATTATGCACACACAAAACATATAGTTATCTCTAAAATAACATGTGTTTTTAGATACTTGGAGGATGTTATTTTATTTCTTTATAATACATGATAAAATCAGATGGGGATTAATGAAGGTAGCTTGACTTCATAAAGGTAATTATATAAGCAATGAAAGTAGAATTTTTTCTTGCCATGCTCCCTATAAAACCATATTTACATCACCATTGCATATTCATTATCTATACGTCATTTGAAACTACATAATTTATTATTTTATACCCTGATTTTCTTGATTTTACTTTTTAAAATAATTATTTGGCTATTAAATATGGCATGTGATGATACCATGCCTTTATAATTATCTTATCTAATTTGACCACTAGAGATTGAAAACACACGTGGTCGGGATTTCCAAGTAGTTTTGTTTGTTTGTTTTTTAATTGTTGTTATTCTTTGGTATATTTTGTTTTGTTATTGACATTAGTGGCTAAGTGTAAACACAGTAATCAAGCTGCTTCATATCCTGCTTCTGTTACGAATTTACTAATTACTAAGTAACCTGAGTTATGTTCACTTTTTCAGACTCTATAACTATCAGAGTTTTTTAGAATTAAGTGAGAAAAATGCATATAAGTATACTTAAAATAACTGGTATTTACTAAGTACTCAACAGAAATTATTATAGTCATTGCTTTAATTAAACTACCCTCAAAATTGAAAGAAAAAAAAAAACTCCACATTACCTCAAGGTCTATGTCTAATAAAATAATTAGAAACTCCAGGGTATAGTTTAATCTAATTAAACATGAAGAAATGCAATTACTCAGAGGATAGAGAATAGATTCTTGCAATTCTAGGTCACCTGAACAGATTAAAGTCATAACTATACCAAAGAAATGTGTTGTATTTTCTGCTGCAATAAGTCAGTGAGTGGGCTTCTGCAAGTTTTTAAGATTTGAAATATGTCTCGCTACCATCACCAACCTAATTCAGGAATTGATTTGCCCTTAAACAAAATTCTAGCATAGAATTAACCTCTCATTTTTTGATACTTGCAATTTTAAGGAGTACTAGGCTAAAAAACCATTTGGGGACAATTGACCATAACCTTCATAAGACATTTAATAAATATTTCTGATCTTAATTTTCACTTAATGTGTGTATGAGATAATCAGCAAAGCACTAAGGGTCAGGAGTGTTCCATAGTCTACCACGGAGTACACAGCATTTTGGTATGAGAGAATCAGTGAGAAATAAGTTCAAACTGAACTACGCCATTTGCTAACAAAGCCAGCTTTTTCCATCTTCATCTGTATTACTTGTTCTCTGTCTTCTAGTTACATTGATGGCTCAGGACTTCTGCATTAATGATTATCTCTGCTTGAGATGTTCTTTCCTATACTTCTCATATGAATAGCTCTTTGTAAGATGAGAGAAGATTTGACATAATGACTATCAAAGGTCAATGTATCTAATAAGGCATTTTCAAACTATCCTAAAGAATGTACATATCCCCAGGTACTCTCTCCCGTATCCTCCATATTAAATGCAATTTCCATTATTGCACAGTGTAATTGTAGGTTTTATTATTTCATTGTTTGTATTGCCTCTGTATTATTATATCATAAACTTCTTGAAAACAAGAATGCTTTTTGCCTTACTTAACACTGTATCTGAAAAACACAAATCATTTGCTGAAGCACATGCAGGAGTCCTAGAAGTAGTTGCTCAATGATAGGATAAGCTATCTATTAGCTTCTACTTCTCCATAATATGAATAGTAGGAAGAGGAACCTATTTAACTGTTCTTTTGGATAGATTATGTCCTTCATGAATTTAAAAAAAAAAAGCAACAACAATAACAACTAATTTTAAAGATGATGTATTTATGCTGTATTCCATAATAATGGAGATCAACTATAGGAGGGGAATGTAACCAGTTATGTACAGAAGGGATTTAGAAAAGGGAGCAAAACTGGGGAGTTTGATTGGTAAAACTGCATGATGAAAACAAAACCTTGACTTTGGTACTTACCTTTTAAAAGACAGCAAAAGGATGTGGATATAAAAACAAGAGCTGTTGAAAGCCATTTTATGTAGAAAGAATTAACAAAGACAATTATAGGTGACAGGTGAATAAGAGCTTTGTGTATGGGGGACAAAGTAAAATATTTTTCTAGCAAGAACAGAAAAAATGTGTTGGGTAGTAGTTAGACAAATTTGGATAAGTAGAACAGAGCAAACAACCTCCACTATGAATGTCAGGTAGAAAAGTCTAGAATTGGAGTAATCATTACAGATATTTCTTACATATGACAAGTGCCACTTCATGCTAATCTCTACCTTGAAGTCATGGTTCTGCCATGTCTACAACTATATGACATTGTCAAAAGCAAGGATTAAACTTTTCGTAGCATTATATCCCAACCTCTAACATAGTTGTTGGCATATCCCAACTTCTAAACATATCTGTACCCATAAGAAAACTTTGACTATTTTTAACTTTGACTTACTAAAATAATAGGGTATAAAAACAGGCAAAGGTCAATTCAAAGTGAAAATATGGGAGGGTAGTGCTAGAAATTTAGATCAGATGTGTTATGGATCTGGATATACCTTGTGGTAAACAGAAATACAAATGAAAGGCTAATATAGAAAATTCTGTGAAGACTTACTAGGTTTTATCAACTGATAGAACATGCAGAATGAAGAATAAATAAACCTGAATGAAAGATCATCTTATTATTTTTGCTTCCAAAGACTGAAAACTATATACTTTAAAACAGAACTTCATCATGTTATGAGTCTAGATGAGTTCACAGTCCACAGATTTAAGATTTGAATCTTAGCTCTAGTACTTCCAAACGGTGTGACTCCATATGTAGTAATTTCTTAAAGACTCCATCATACAGGAAAAATAATAGATAACTCATTAGCATCTCAAATTTAAGTGACCATTGTATTTCATCTAAGGAAGGAATTGAAATTATACATAATTTCACCATCAGTTTGTGATTCTCTTTTTCAACATTGTATTATTCCAGATGTGAAACCAAAAAATATTTTACTTGATTTCAATCAAGATAAATCACTAATTTTTCTTCTATGCAAAACTTCATTGAATGTTTCAAAAGACCAAATAGTTTTTGCCATAGCAATTTAAAGATCAAAAATTGAATATCAGATATTCTTGGCCTTTTCTCCAAAATCTTAGTATTCTCCCACATTCTTTCTCTTCTCTCTTTCCTTTCCCTAACTTGCTATTCACAAGATGCTAAACAGTTTTCATTTAATTACAGAAAACAATTTATCCTATCCCACAAAATCAACTTGATGATTAGAAGAAAATCTAAAGACTCATATTTTATTGGTGTAGCAGACACTTAATCACCACTCACATCCCCACCAAGGAAGGACTCCCCTTCCATTTACAATGAGTGTGATTAACTGGTACCTTCTAGTTATACAGACTTCAGGGTGCCTCAGTATTCAAACTGAAATCTCACGCTCCTGGGAAGCCAAGATCTGAGCAAGATGATGATGGTGAACATTCCACTATAACAGTTATGCTATACTGAAATCAGGTGTCTAACTGGAAAACCCTGATGCACAGTTGGAACATCTGGAAACTCTTTACTCCACAGCTTTTTATTAATATTCTTAGCTTTCAGAAATGGTCTACCTCATGCCATTAAAATCTATAACTCTTCCAATATCAGAAAACAAAGCAAAGAGATACCCCACAAGACAAGTTCAGAAGATCTACATCCTCTCCTGGCATCCAGAACTATAAACATTTTTAAGTCACAAAATGGTGCATTCAGGGTCAATGTGCCTAAATTGCCATAATAGACACTAGAGGATATGATTAAAAGGGTTGTATTATGCAAAGTTGTTTCAGATAAACAAGTTGCTATCTGAAGAGGTGATAACTGGATCCTCATGGTGAAAGACACTACAAACTTTATAAAGGTTGTAATGTTTTTTTGAGGCTATTTCTAGAAACTTAACACATTTACTTGGGCAATTACCCATTGACTCTTTTATTATACACTGGGAAAGGGGTAATATACAGACATCTTAAGAACAGTTTGACACAAAGTTGACACTAATACCTGAAGAAATAACATGGCCTTATAGTTTTCCTGATAATGTGGGGTCACATTGGTTGAGGTTATCAATTCGTGACCAAAGGCAAACTTAAAGTGGCCCACTAAGTCTGCAGAGCCATCCTGTGGAAATTCTGTTGACATACTTATACTCTGAAACAATTCTTGGAATTGTCTTTCACATGTATGAACAAGAGCAATTATAATGAGGAAAGTCATGAAAAAGCTTATGAAACTACCCTGCTACTCCAGCTAAGAGTGAAATAAAATATATATTACATATCTGTATCAATAAGCAATAAGTAGAAATAAGATAATTAAGAATCTAACTAGTATGGCAGTAGTTAAAAGCCTGTATCATATCTCCTATTAATTCAACAGTCTAGCCCCTGAGAACACCAAAAATATCCTGAATCCTAAATCACTATAGAGCATGGTAAGGTCGACTTAGGCAAATCACAGCTGCTATCAGATATGATACCTTGATAAATTACATTAGTAAATCTTAAGTGCACAGTATGTTTCTATTGATACTTGGCTGTTCAGTTAGGACAGGATCAGAGTTATCATTCCCTTAGACCAAATAAGAGCATCCATTTACATTTTGTCCTAAGACTATATTGACTATCATATTCTGTCTCTAAAGTAAAAAGAAATCTAGAGTGTTTGAATATCTTATGGAATATCACATTAATCCATTATATTTATGGATTTATGCTAATAAGGAAGGATAAATAAGTGACTCATATGCAGAAGGCCTTGGTAGAACATGTACATTCTAAATGCTAGAATGTAAGTACTACAATGCTTCAAGTGTCTGACGATATAGCAAAATTTAAACTTGTCCAATGGCTAGGAACATGTCAAGACATCCCCACCAAAGGAAAAGATAATTGTTGCATTTTCTATCTCCTCCAACAAAAAGGGAAATTCAACTCCTAGTTACCTGCTCAGGTCTTGGAGAAAACATTCCATATCTATGAATCCTGTTCCAGTCATTTATTGGGAGTTAGGTGAGGATGTCACTTTTTTTAAGGATATATATATATAAGTAGGAATGAGGATAAGCAGGTAGACAGGCAAGAAGAGAGAGGAGGAAGAAGCATGTCATTCATTCTATTTAGTTTTTCATCTTGGTTGTTTCCTCCAGCACCAGGTCTTGAACCAGGGTCCTTGGAATGTATGTGGACTATGCCCAGTGGACTAAATCACTAAGCCACATTTTAACATTTTCTTTTTTAATTTCTTCCAACTCAATAAACATAATTAACTAATAAATGATTATATATTTAGGGTTAAAGACATGACAAAGATTACTAACTTTCGGTGGGACACAGCTCTAGCAATTCTAGGCTTCAATGTTATCAGTTGTACTGTGAGCCAACTGATTAAATACATGCTATTGAATTGAAGTCCACATGTTGGAAAAAGGCATATACATTTTATATCAAGCCTTCATGGTTCATGGAATTCTTATGCAAAAGTAAACCATTTACAATAACTTAATGTATTATATAGAGATGTTAATTTGCAGTGATGCTTACCTTAAACCTGTATAATGTTGTGATGTAATGTTTCTTTAATAAAATTTTTTTTTAAATAATTCAAAACCATTTAAAAATACCTTCTGGAGCACTGTTGAGCACTGGTAGAAGGAAGACGACAAAATTTGATGATCTATCAGAAGCTTGAAACTATCAGATGTCCCAAATCATAAAGATCAGTGGATTTAGCAAAAATCCTAGTTAACACAGAGTATCAGGAATAAGCAGGAGCAGGATCAGAGGGCACAAACAAGCTGCATGAACACTTAACTCAGATACTTAATCTCCCCACTACAGTTGCACTGATTTCTCTCTTCCAGCTCAAATATATGACCATTTGGGAGAATCATGTACAGACAACTCCAGTAGGAGCATAAATCCCATGTTTGTTATACATATGAATTAGTTTATCATGTGGAAGCCTGCTGATAAGGAATGATGATTTTGTTAGTCTTACTCAAAGTTGTGCTTGAAAGACACTTATGATATATGAACCACTGAATATTTACTTTGTGTGGAGGAATTAAGCTGTGGTAATAACATATAGAGACTAAATGAGCAGTGATAAATAACTGGATGAGCTGGTTAAGGACATGGGAGGAGAAAGATTTATGACAAGATGGCCTATATGGACATATGAAAATGGCCATACAGTGGGAATCCCTATTAGAAAAGATTCACTAAAGAAGAAGAATTAAATTTCTAAATGGAAGCAATGTTCAATCAGTTGATGTTGGTTGATATAGAACTTTCAACAGACCATAGTACTAAAATAGAAGATATACAAAAGATTAAGAATATGATGACAAGAACAAAAAGCTATGCATGTGTTCAAAATATGGATTTCTACTTAAGCTACTCCAGTTTTTTTTAAGGGAAGGTACAGACAGGAATTATGTTAAGTAACAAATAGGCATGAAGAGAGAGGAGGGAGATGTACTTCACTTTACTTAGTTGTTCATCTTGGTTGTTTCCCTAAGCCCTGTATCTTGAACCAGGGACCTTGTGATATATGTGGACTGCACCCAGTGAACTAAACTGCTGGGCCATCAGGGTATGCCGTAATCCAATGTTTCTCACTAATGCCTCTGAATCTTCAAAATACTTACAATAAAGACCAGTGCTTACTTCAAATATTGCATAATATTTTGAGCAGACCAAATGACCACTTGGTTCCAAGTTAACCATATTGAATCCTTCCATAATGTAAGTCCAGGTAATTTGTTTTCACAGGAATGGACACCTAGTCAGAGTAGGATGGAGAGTTAACTTTTCTTGCAGCTTTATCTCAGCCAGCATCATTATTATTAGTTGCTTCCAGAATGTCTGTTTCATAATCAGGTAATTCCCAGCTTCTGACTGTAGAATCACTGGTTATAATACAAAAAGCATCATTCAGATGCTACTGAACTCAAGATGGTGTTTCCTGATGAAGGAAAATCTACAGCACCATTTCAAATAAATACCTACAAGTAGGAGGCACCATCTTGCAGCATGATTTATATGCACTGAATCACATATGTGGTTGCTGATAAACACCCTATAATGGATAGGACAACCTCTCAAACAAAGAATTATTCAGTCCTAAGTAGAATAGTACCAAATTGAGAAGCCCTGTGCTAAACATTCAAAAATTATACAAGATCCTGGCCACAAGAATTTTGTTACATGGACTGACAGAATTCAGTAAGATCAGATTAATATAAAAATTTAGGAACATATTCTCCTATTTCTTGTTACTTCCTTTGTGGTTGAACTATTTTGACAGTATTCATTTCAACTCGAACTTAAAATATAGCAGTTTCCAATATTTAAGAGATAGCATCAGAGTCTCCTCTACCATTTCAGTATGAATAAGGTCTGCCATGCTAACTCACCAGTACAAGTTCAAAAGAAAAAGAAAAAGAGGTTTTTAATGGGAAAATTATAAAAATGTGAGAATTTTCCCTTCTGAATACACTTGAAAATCATTGTCTGACATTCATTTTCACGAGTCCACACAAAGAAACTCTCCTTTGACTTTTAAGGTAAATTAAATATAGGATTATGAAGACAAGAATGGAAAGATTAAAGAACTTTTTTTTCCCCTAAGACATATGTTCTCTTCTAAATGGTATATGTTTTGTCAGTATCATTTTGCACCTGTATTTGTTAAGGAAACGCATTGAAATGGGGAAACACAATAAAAGATATAGAAAAGTATCTTTACAATTATCAAAATCCTACCATTTGATGCATATAATTTGCTTTTGTAATATTTTCCTATTTTTATATTATTAGTAAGCAACTAGCAAATGCAGAGTAGAAAACTGAACTGATAATTTTTATTAGTTATTTTGCAGGTACTTTGAATATATCCAACATTTCCGGTAGCAATATCTTGTTCTGTAACAACATACTATTCACATTATATCAAGATGTGCTGGGTATGTAATTTAGAGTGTAGCCTCACCTAGTATTAGCAGCAGTGTGTGAAACAATAAAGTTTAACACTACAGGGGTTGTTTCTAAATGTACAACCAGTATGGTTATTTTGCTTGAACTTACTAGCAACTTTAATTGAGTAGTAAATCCATTCTTCCTGCCAAGACTTTTTATCATTTTTGACTGAATTTGGTCACTTCAAGGAAGAGGTCTTAAATCTGGTTCAGAATTAAAGAGGAAATGATATTTGCACTTCAAAAGATTTACTGTAAAATAGACAGTGATGCACACAAATAAGAGTTATTGAAGAGACAATAGCACATTAATAATGATGCTCAATGGGATGAATTATAAAAGCTTTTATTTCCCCTAAGTACTAACTTAATGAAAAAAAAATGCTAAAATAAATACAAGTAATCAGGAGTATTCTTGGACTCACTATTAAATAATTTGCTATTAAGTAGATGAGGCAACCCTAAAAAAATAAATTTTAATCATAAATTGACATTTATTCATGCTACGCATTGAAGATGTGATACTAATTGCATAGTTATAATGAATAAAATCCAGTGTTATTTCTTAAATGTCATTGAAGATTTGAAAACTATTAACAACAAATTAGTGTTACATATTTTCACTATCAAAGAAAAATAAAATACTTGAAAATGATCCTTACTTTTTTTTTATATTCAATAATTTTTGTAATTGTGGAAACAAATTGCTTTTGAATGAAGATAAATTTAATGTTTCTTTTTAAAATAAGTATATAGCACATAATGAATATAAACACATAAAAACAGAATAGATCAAAGGCTACAATGCCATTCTAAATAAAAAATTGTAGCAACCCCTGAATATAAGAATCAATATTTAAGTTGAAAATTATTTTTTCACCTTGTAGAAGATAGAATACTGACTCAAATCAGAGACTGAATTAATTTTTTTCGTCAATTTTTGTCATGTAAAAAACAGCCTCAGAATTGCTTTGTCCTAGAACAACATTTTTTAATAACTCACATTTCTTTAAATTCCTGAGATTCCATCCATTTTAGCTAGATTACAAGAACTCACCTGGCCTGGACCCCAGACTGCCGGTTAGTTTATATCCTTCCATGTGAGTCCTTTTGAGACAAGAAACTCCCTGGACACATATTACCATGTCCTGAATGAAAACTAAAAGGCAAGAAGAAACTTGGATGCTTTGTGACTCCTCAACTGGAACTAGCATATTGCCATTGACCAAAGCAAGTCACATGGCAAGCTCATTATCAATAAAATAAGCCAACATATTCTGACCTAATATAGAGACTGCACTAAAAAAATAACAGGCAAAGATTGTCTATGAGTGATCTTACTTAGAGGCAAGTGAAAAAAAATGAAGCAATAATTTATTTTCTACATACACATACAATTTTTGCTTTCCCTGTAAAAATATCATCTGTTCTAGCTTCCTCATGGAATTGATGATCCATTTCATAAACTCCCATTGAACAGAAAGTGCTTATTATATGCAAGTACACTAAATGTTCAACACACAAAAATACTACCAAATCTGTTAGCTAAATCAGGCATATTATTAGAAAAGGGCAGGATATCCTAAGCTCTAGTAACAGTTTTTAGTAGAATCCTGAAATAAAATTGTACTTCTAGGATGCACAGTCTATTTTAGGTTGGAGTTTTTTTCTTAGTGACTGTCCTTTAAACAATAATCAAGTGAGCCAGGCTAACAATATCTTATGCCACCATCTCCTATGTGTCTTGTGGTTATCACCAAAGCAAAAGACAGTATGAAAGTTTGGGTTTGGAATTTCATGTCCAGACCTGAAAATTACACACGTCATTTATTTTGCACTGAAAAAAAAAATGGCATAATGCTGTTATCTAGTCAGAAGTTCCCAAAATAACTGCAACATTTTAGAGACCATAGTGTCCAGAAAAAAGGAATGGGATTATTCAGCACCTAGACATTCTACAACATGATCTTCCTTTTCATTTACTAAATATATGTCAATTTTCTTTCTGCAGTTAGACTTGTTTTTTCTCCATAAAAGTGACAACACAGATTCAGAACCAATTAATGAATCCAGTTCAAAATCCATGTTCTTTAAGTCATATATATCTCTATCCACTGGATCCTAATGACATATGTAATCTACAAGTCTCAGTGGTTATGCCCATTAACCACAAAGTCAGTTATCTGACTACAGATGTATACTAGACTCATGTACAATATTCAGAGACTGGATAGCCAGAATACATATTTTGGAAAAGTAAATGAGCAAGACCTTTTTTGATTGGAATCCAGCAATTCTGAAACACCATTTAGATGATGATGTATAAACTCCCTACACGAGAGGTGCTAGTAGTTCTTTGATTATTGATTAGTCTCTGAATCTGCTCTATGGGACAAAATGTCTTGCCCATGTAGTTCCTTGGCCCCTGGCTCCACACTCTTAGGTTCTTCCTAGTTCATTATTTAGTTTGGCTATATATAACTAATTGGGAGCAACTTGTATACCAGCAGACTTGCAGTGCTTTTGCAATAAATGTACTGTTCTTGAAGTTTGAGGTCTTAAGAGTTGGTTTAAGTCTTCAAAAGCTCAGATATTTTTACAATTTTAATTTTTCTCAGAATTTAATCATTATAGATGTTTTTGCCTCTGGTGTCTCTCTCACTTAATTATCTGACTTTTATATTACAAATTTCCTTTTGTCTAGTAATTTATAGCAACAGTTTAAATTACCAAATTTGTTATCAGTTAATGTTACTCAGACACTGATGCATTAATAGAAAAAACTTTACTACTTAATGGCACACCTTAACATTTGTTTCTTATCCATTAACATTCTGATATGTGTCATATTTTCTTGAAGACCTTCCAAAAATAACTCAAAAAATAGGTTGTTTTTCATGTAATGTCACAACTTTAATATACCATTCTGATCATCATTGAAGTAGACAAGATTATGGAGGACACAAAACAAACCTATGCCTAGACATTGAAACTCTTCAGCCCACATGATATCAGACAAAAATTTGCTATATGGCCCAATTTAATAACTGCACATGTGCATGGAAATTAGGGTCTGTAGATGAAGAAGAATTAAATTAATTTATTGAGTACCTTTTTAGTTTTTCCACATATACCTACAGACATACTCCCACAAAACCCTAATACTTCAGGATTTGAATTTTACCATGAGGATCAAATAATGATCAAAATATATTGTAAAACAATGCACACATTTAAACAATCTTGTTAAGCTATTTATGGTTTTTGATGATAATTGACAGTTCATATTCATTTGAGAAATATTTAGCATATGCCCAATAAACCTAGTTTTACATAGAACTAAACACTTATATAAGCTATACAAAGAATTTTAAAGCATCCTAATGAGTCTAAAGTAATCATATTTAATAATAAAATAAATGAATCATAGGTTAACCTAATAGGTAGTATTAATCTCTATATTAGCAATACAAGGGCAATGGATTATTTCTTTAAAGTTAAGTGAATATAGTTCATGGTGTCGGTTGAATCTATGCATGTGTAACCCATAGGGATGGCTGACTCTAAGGAACTTAAGCATCCAAGGATTTGGGCTTTTCATTGGAGACAAGTGGTAGAGGGTCCTAAAATAAATCCACCACACAGAGTACCTGGGGATATGTACATTCTTTAGGATAGTTTAGCTTAAGGTTTTAAGTATTATTTTGTTTAGCTTAAGGTTTTAAGTATTATTTTGTTTTAGTTTGTATGGATTGAGTGGATAATAAGTCTTAAAGAATATATCTAAAATTATCATTAGTTAAAACTAATACAAGTGCTATGGGTAGTTAGTTATTCCTATATTGCTCATGTTGTAAAATATCTATTCCTATTAATACAGGTACTATACATAACAAAAAATTGTGAGTTAAATACTTACCATTATATTTTATTCTATATCTATTTTCATATGTGTGATCAAGAAAGTGAATTATTAATATTCTATTGATAAAATGAAAATTACCTTTATTGATTTTAATACATACATCTAAATTTCTATCATACCTGATACTGTGTTCTGATTACTTTACTGGCCTCCATCTCGCCAATGTCTATTAAAAGGAAAAAAGGAAAATTGGTATGACTCAATAAACTGAATAGGAAGTTGACACTCAAAGTGCTTTTCCTGATCCTACTGACTGCTATTGTCATACTTGAAAGACAGTTCTTATATGAAGAAAGGTGAAAGGCCCAGCAGAAAAGTTGTATGACTGTGCTTGTGTTACCAGTTAAATGACAGGTACAGAAGTAGCAGCCACGTTTAAATCAATCATACTAACTCTAACACATATTCTTCTGTGTCTAGGAGAATAGACTACCAACAATCTGGGATAGAAAATGCAAGTATCCCATGCTTTGACTCAAAAAAGACACACACAGGAAATAAAGAGTAAATATTTACCTATGCATGATCATTTTCCTCTGTTTTCCTCTTTTAGACTCCACTGATATCACCTTCAACAACTCTTCTTTGCTTAGTCTGTTTGCTTGGTCTGCACAGAGGTATGTAACTACTTATATTCCTGAGCCTGCTTATTGTCTTTCAGAAGGCAAAGTCTTTTTTTTTATGAGCCTGATTCTTACCATTTTACCTCACTCAGTTTTCCCCGGTGTTATTATGAAAACTGAAAGCAATTCAGCGAATTAGCAAGCAAAGACCATGGGCATCATTCCCATCTGTCCTGCACCTTGGATTGACAGGATAGTTTTCAGCAATAATTTAGCTCATCAGCTGTACAGGCATAAACCCCCAGTGAAAGCTTACTCTGCAACCTGAGTTCTGCACTGACCTCCAGCCAATTATTCAACAGCCCAACGCCTGAGGTGGAAACCAAAGATATGAATAAACATCTTATAGGATTACTAATAATAATATAGCTAATATTTACATCAAATATTATACTTAGTGACTGGCACACAGGGCATTCAGTGGAAAAATAGCTATCATTATTAAAAAGGAAGCATATATTGGAGACCCAATTTTGATGATGATACTTAAAAACCTAAGCTATTTTTAGGCTTAGGGAAAATAAAGACGTCATTTCATGTTTGAGTGCCTCTAGAGCACTTGACACTTTGCAGAGCAGAATTAGAGACTATCCTTGACTCTGCTTACTTAAGTACTTGCTTTGTGATATTGAATTCACAGGCATGACACAAGTCCCTGGAAAGAAGAGTGTGGATAACAATGGTTGAAAAATAAAATATAAAAGATTACTTTTGAGATTTTGAGTTTCTTGGGTGCTAGCTTGCAAGTTATGTCAAGGATTATATGAAGTTTATAATATATTTCCAAACTTCTCAAAGAGAAATGGCGTAGTTAACAGTATGTTCTTCTGTAATTTGAGAGAGTTATTCACCTAACTAGTCACCTAATTATCCAACTAATAAATGTGTTGCTTTACATGTAGAACTGTTCCAGACATTGTTCTAATACATTCACATATATTATTTTATTTCATTTTGTTAATTCCCTATATTTTGTTTCCCCCTAAATTTTAACATTGGGTTTTAGGATTATATGATATAATTACATATGGATAAGATCTAAATTTTTATTCTCTTCCTTTACCACCTATGTCAATGGGCTATCCAGTATCACAGCCTGATATTTTAATTTCTAAATTTATTTTGACCCCAATTTTCTCAACTCCTTTATGTGATCACTCATCAATTCCAGTAGATTTCACTCTAAATATCTAATATAATTTTTGTAATTTTCCTTTTTTCTTTTCAGTATGGCCTACCATAAAGCTATCTGACTCCTCATCACATTTCTCCCTTGAGTCACTTATCCACACAGTTGTTACAATTATTTCCTTAGAGCAATATGCTCATCACTCCTCTGCTTTGAAAATCCTCTGCTGTTTATCAAGGATTCTGTGACATTTCCCCCTAGGCTTATTCCAACATCTTGAACCTCAAATCTAGTTATTCACCACACTTCCAACTGACCGAAAGTTTTACTGCATTTATCACATATTAACACACTGCCCATTTGCTCTTGCAATGTCAAATATCTACCCCCTAAATAAAATCTAAGGTCATGCCAGTGCTATTTGTTTGGACTACCCTCAAATTACTTGTGGACTTTCCCTGATTAAGTTCCATTGTTTATTTGATTCCTGGGTGACTCTATGAGATTTATTTGTGGAGGATGTACAGAGGATGCATTCAGCAGCAATGCACATAAAGAATGAAGGAAGCAGTATTGTGCAGAGAAGTTGAACTATGACGCGTTTGCAGCAGAGCCCTCAGCCAATCTGGGTGAGTCAGAAGGGAAATTCAGTGAAGTTCCTACTTGGAAAAAAGGAAATAGGTCATAGAACAATACTGAATAGTTTTCCTTGGGGAAGAAACAGAACCTTAGGTAAAGTTGGATCTCCTCAGCTGAGAATAATTCGTGAAAAAGGATTCAGTATAAACATTTTAACAGTGAGAATAAGGACCTCAGACGTGAAAAAGGTTCTAGGTGATGTAGCATAATACCCACTGTAACTCCATAGTGGAGTTAGTTATCCTACACTATGTACTGGTATATTTGTAGAAGTCCCTTTTCCAGTACATGCCACAATGTATTGTAGATATATTTGAATCCCTTATCATACTATGAACTCTCCCATGGCTACCTTCATATCTTCAGGAGATATCTCAGTTTTCAGCATAGCTCCTGGTATCTTAGAGACTTTTATAAAATTAAGATAACTTCATTATGCAAAACAACAAAAGTTTTAAATGTGCTGGTTCACTCTTCATTAAATATATGATAGCACACTATGCCTATAACCAAATTCTGAATGGTCTTCTACTACTTTCCATTGATTTCCCCACTACCCTTTGCTCTCATTCCCACTCACCTCCTACTTTTCTCTGGTAACCTCAAATCTGTTGTCAGTGTCCAGTGGCTAGATTTTGCTTTTTTTTGTCTGCTTGTTTGCTTCATTTCTTTATATTCCATGTATGAGTGAAACATTGGTATTTGTCTCTCTCCTTCAGACTTACTTCACTTGCCATAATCCCCTCAATATCTATTCAGACTTCAAAAATGACAAGATTGATCTTTTTTGATAGCTGAGTAGTGTTTCATTGTGTAAATACGTATTCTTTATTCAACCATCTATTGACGGAACTTAGGTTGTTTACATTTCTTCACTAGGTAGGAAGTGGTGAAAGGAACATAGGAGTATATATATATATATATTTTTAGCTAGTATGGCATATTCTTCACATAGGTAACTAGAAATAGAAATGCTGGATCATATGGTAGTTACATATATGGTTTTTTTTTTTCATGTTAAGGGACACCTATATAGTTTTCCAAAGTGACTGCACCAATTTATATTTCCACGTGGTACAAAGAATCCCTTTTCTCTCACCCTCATCAGCACTTGTTGTTTCTAGCCTTTTTTTATGTAGACCATTCTCATGGGTGTGACATGATATTTCACAGTGTTTTTGATTTGCACCTCCCTTATAATAAGTGAGAGTGAACATTTTTCATGTGCCTTCTAAACATCTGAATGTCTTCTTTGGAGAAAAGTGGATTCAGATCTTCTGCCTTGTTTTTTACTGGGTTTGGTTTTGTTGTTGTTGAGTTGTATAAGTTCATTATATAATCTTAGATATTAACCTTTCGTCAAATGCCTGACGTGCAAGTAACTTGTTTCATTCAGTTGATTGTCCTTTTGTTTACATAGCTGTTTCTTTAGCCTTATGAAAAATTTTAGTTTGAGGTAGTCCCATTTGTTTATTTTTGTTTTTGTTACCCTTGCTGTTTGTATCAAGTCCCCCAAAACATGGATCCATGAGGCAAATGTCATGGAACCTATTGCCTATGTGTTATTCTTTTTTATGGTTTCTCATCTTACATCTAAATTTAGAGACTTTCAAAAGAAATAAATGTGTATATTTAATAGCAATTGGATCCATCAAAGAATAAAATAACCTGCAGCTGGAATAATGATACCTAAGACTCTATGCTGCCATGTAAATGGGTATAAATTGTATATCTTATAACAGGATTTTAGTTAGCACTGACATTTGAATAAATTTATTTTCTAGGCATTAAAGGTAGTATGCTGAGACAAATTTAGTTAGTAAAGAAATCTCTATAATGAAAATGCAGTTTCTGATATATAATGAATTATCAGCATCAAAAGCCAAACTATAAGATTTGAAAAAAACTACCTATTTGGGGGAAAGGGTGATCAGGACTCTTAATATGATCACTGGGGGAAAATGGAATGAGATATGGAGCAAAGAGGTAAATTATTTGAAAATATTTGCAATCAGCCAAGCCCGTAGTTACAAATCAAACACTGTTTCAAAACCAATGGAAATAAATAAGTTACTCCTTGAATAATTATTCTGGTAAAATATATTGGTGTTTCCCTTGGTATAGAGACTATCATATCTCCCTGGGGGGGTTAGGGCGTAGGAAGTAAATGACATGTCCTTCACAGACCTGGCACCTTATAGGCTCACTGTAAATATTTGTTTGCTCTCCTGTCCTTGAAGGTGCAAGTCAGCTTTGTCCTTCATATTAAAGATTTGTTTATAGAGTGATAACATTCAGAAATCCTCTACTATCTACACAATACCTCTCACCAGAGGTCATAGTTAAGTGTATGATTCGACCTGGACTTCAGAAACTGAAAATTATTATATCTCCTCTTTTTGTGTCTGGGTAGATTCCTTGTTACTTTCATTATTTTCTTTAATCCTCCTCCTCTATTCACACATAAACAATGCAATTAATATGATCATTTTTAGGGGAACTTAATTTTAAAGGTCTTGGTTACAGTAAATTAGAGGTGCAATAAGAGAACACCTTTTTTAAGAAAATTAAACAAAAAATCTGTGTACATTCTATTCAACCAACAATGTTCAGTAATTATATTTTGCAAAATAGTGCCATAGGAAATATGCTAGAGAAAGCTAAATTCAACATAGGAATATTGAGAAGAGGAATAAACAACTAGTGGTAGTTAATGGAAGAATGCAATGTGTGTTATAGTTGAGGGACAGTTAATGTGCAGTGATAACAAGGAGGTAGGAATGATTGCTTTGACCTTAGAGAGATCAGAAGAAGTGGCACTTTTCAGACCTTTTGAGTATCCATAGTAATTAGTTAATTGACTTCTGTATGCAATTCTGTGCAGTTGGCTCTGTTTGTGTTTCCAGATCATTATTAACCACTTTCCCAGTTAGATCTATGTATCTTCCATCTGTGCCTTTTTTTGATTCAGAAAAGTTATTTTAGGGTGATTATACATGCACAACTCTCAGGAATGCCAGTTTTAAATGAGTAAAAGTTGACCGAAAGGAAACCAAACAATGTGACACATCTTGATTTTCAGTGTCTCTTAGAGTTCAGCAGCAAGAAATATGGTGAGAAGTGACTGCTGAAAGCAAGGTTATATGAATGATTTTGAGGAAGATGATTAGAAATAAAACCTCTAAAAATAAGATTGAGTTCAATCACAGTGTAACTAGTATGATTTAGCAACTAGAGTGACAGGATCTAAGACAGAGATTATTTGAGGCTCTTTCAAGACATCTGGAACATAGTAACAGGAAAAAAGGTTAGATTTGGTGCCAAAATTCAATCTGAATCTGAAAAGTGCATCTAGAAATTTTCTTAAAACTGAAGATTAAGAGAATCTTAGCAGAGTTGAAGATACAATAGTCTGAAACTGAGAAGTCTAATAAATACATGTGCTTTGCAGGGTTGCAGAATGACTCACGTTAACACTCAGATATGTGAAGGAATTATAGCTTCCATATTTTTTCTATAACAACCCCCAAATTTCCAACTACTCTCCCAAATTTAGATAGCAGGAAAATCAAATTTACTTGTATTTGTAAATTGTGGTATAATCCAGTCAGTCATTTTATATATATATGTATATATATATGTGTATGTATGTATGCATACACACACACACACATATATATATATATATACATATATAAGAAAATGTGTCTTCCTGGTTTATTCAAATGCATCAATCATCTCTCATGTTCTCTAAGATACCTTCTGGTTTATAAGATTAGAGTCATGGTTTATGACATGACCTTGTGACGTTGGGGTAACAATCTGGTTCTGCTAATTTACCCTGCCTGGTATGCTAAAGTATGGTTTGCCTGATTCTGTTGACAACTGCTGATTTCTGCAACAGAATGTTTATACTTATTTTCTTGTGTTGCTCTGTGTGTGTGTTTTCCTTTTTTTGGTTTTCCAATGTCTAGGGTCCCTTCCAGTTGAATTGATCCTTTTAAATTTCTGCTCATTCTCTGATCTGGCCCATGGTCTAATAGCATCATCATCTACTATGAGATTTCTAGCCTATCACAGGAAGCCACATGACCTCTGATTGTCTGTGTCAGTGATGCACAGATACAGGGAATCTTTTAGAAGTATAAATTAGACCTTCTCTTTGCATGACAACACTTCCGTTTCCCAACTATGCTAAAGTTGCCAATGTTAGCTCAGGGACATACTAATCATTACTCTGATTCACATCCCAAATGACTAGCAGTCTTCCATACAGAGTTGACCTCAAACTCAAGTTAAATATTACTGTTCCAACTATTATATGCTTTACATTCCAAAACTGGAAAATCAGGGCACATGACTTCATAGGTCTACATTTCTTCTGTCTCCTTGCTTTTCTATTTCATCTTTCCTTCTAAATTCCTTTGGAATCAGAAGTGATAAAATTATCTTTAGTTTCCCCTAAATGTCTTTGTAGGACTTCTACATCAAATTCTATTTTTGCTCTCAAATGCAGACAAGCATGTGTCCAATAGTAAAATAGTCCTTTCTCTCACAATTCCCCATTTTGAAAGTCTATAGATTTCAATATCTATTTTCTAATTTTAGATTTCAATTTTCTATTTCAATATTCTATTTCAATATTCTATTTTGAATTTCAGTTTATAAATACAACCCCAGTTGTTTTCTTTGTATCCTTCTGAGCTATATTGATGCAGTTAACATAAGTACCAAACATGGGGCTTGCCATGAAGGGATGGAAATTTTGATACATACTTCCTACACCTATGTAAGGTTTACTTGATCCATTCTATAAAAAAATTCCTGGAAAGAAGATTAATGAGTTCTATATTATACAAGATATTCGATGGGGGCTTGAACTTTTTAATTAATTATATTTTATTTAGTTATTTAATTTGTTTAAATTGAAGCTATTGAACATCTTCAGGTTATATGCTAAAGGCAGATTATTTTCACAGAGTAGTCACTGGTAAGTACATATCGACATTAACAACATCAACAATAAAAAAAAAATCACTATTTTTTATTTGGGGATGAAGTGTCTTTAATGTTTTAAGGATACCATATTTGGGGAAATGCTTAGTGTTATATAAATTTAAAGAAAAAGCACAAAAATATACTAAAAAGATACATTCAGTTGATATAAGAATTGCAGATCAGCTATAAATAAGGAAGCATCTTTTAATTGCAGGGTATATAGAATAAACATTAGAATAACTAGAAAATGAATACATACAGTTGACCATGTTTACCAGATAATATATCAGAATGATTTAAATGCTATCTTTTTCATTCTCTTTAGTCTCATCTTTATTAAAAAGTTTTTGTCCCAAACTAACCCAATGGAGTTGTGTTTTGAAATTTTTCTAAATATAGGTTTCGATAACACAGATTTCCCAAATATGAATATTAGAGAAATATGTTATTCACCTTCTTGACTTTTTTTCCATAATTTGACTTTGTATTTCCTTTTTTAGCAACATTCAGTCAGTAATTCTAAACTTTAAGGAAAGATATGCACAGCAGTGTCAGACTCACATTTATATTATCAATGACATATACATGCATACATACATATATATGTACATATAATATTTCCAACAAATCTTGAAACATCCTGATTTGACTAACTCAGTCTATGTGATCCCTTCCTGACTCAATCCCCAAGAGAAACTGAGCATAAATATCATTTACTCCAAACCCAGATCCAAGGATGAAGTTTGCTTTTCTAAACAACTTGACCTTGTTTTGAGAAGAATGTTTCCCACAGTAAATTAAGTTGCTGATAGGTGGAAAAAAATACATATAGCTTATCAAAAAGCTATGATCATCTAATTTCTACTAAAATAGGTGTTAGTAGATGTTTTAATCTTTAAATATCTCCATGCATACTAGTCCTTAATCATTTATAGTTTAAATTTCATCTAGAAAAATGTGTAATTGAATATTTTCATTTCTGTGGCAATGGTAAGTGGGAAAAAAATGTTCTTTTACTTTGTGTTTGTTAAATTTCAAGTTGGTTATCTATATTTTCAACAAATATAGACTGATTTTAAACTCAAAATCAATTCAGTTATTTCCCTCATAGCTTCATGATATGAAAATATACACAAATTCTTGTGACAATATTTTTTCTAATAATCAGTATACACAGTATTTTATAAGAAGTTTTAAAAATAACTAGGGATATTTCAAGTTTTTATTTAAATTGCAATAATTTCCCTTCATGAAAATAACAACAATAATTAATAATTTGTGTATTGTCCAATAACTTTGAACATTATTTACAAGCAAGGTATTATATAATTCAAAAAGCAGCAATTGTGATTGTACAGTTATTAGTTCTATATTATAGAGAAAACAATCAAGTGACAAAGTAAATGCTAGAAGGTCACCAAGCTAGTAAATAGTTTCATCAGATGTCATTTACATTTTTCTTCATATCTTCATTTCACCTATTCAAAGACCTTTGGCTAATTTTGTATCCCCAGACATAGCCACAAAGTCCCCCTTGTGTGAATTCTGAACAAATTTAAATGAGTTTTAAATTTGTTTTATGAGCATTGCTCTTCTCATGATGCATAACTTTTGCACTCTGCCTATATGACCCAGTTGATATTGAGCCATAAGAAAACCAAGCGAGTATTAGTGCCTAGACATACACAACCTGAAAGTGGAAAAATTATAACCCTGAACGTGAATCTTTGACAAATATAAGATAGAATAGCCAGAGATGAATAAATTATTCTCTTATCATTTTCACCAGCCCCCGCCCCCCACCCACATGGACTGACCTGAGAAGCTATTAACATGGCTTCTTGGAAAATAATCTCATAAGATCAAGCTGCCACTTTTACTTAGTACCTTACAGTGCCTAGTTTAAGAGTGAACCCTTCTCCTGTCTCATTTTCTTTTGCCTTCACCCCCTGCTCATAAAGATCATATACTTGAATAGAGCATCAACACATAACCCTTTGCTTCAGGCTCTGGTTCTATGAAATCAGTCTAAGAGCATTAATATCAGGAATGGTAATAGAAAGTAGACCCTTAGGATAAAATATTCAAACTGTTTTACTGATTAGCCTGACAGCAATAAGGATCCCTTTGCAAGTGTTGAAAGGTGCTGGTGATTAGTTCTGGTATTCCATGACATCATGATTACTAGGGCTTTTCCCTTGTTGTTAATTGGTAGAAGGTGCAGATGTAAGATAAGACTTCAGGATATATAGTGGCTGTATGCTTTTATAGTATGGGGACGATGATAATAATGGGAATTGTGGATTGAGCTGACTTTAATAATGATTTTGGAGGTTGTGTAAGAGAAAAATTATAGTCTTAGAGCAGCCAGTCACTGACTCTGAGACACTCCGTGAAAGCCAGGGAAACTCTATGGATTTATTTATGCAGCACCTTAACATCCACAGGTATAGGGAACTCTTCAGAAAATCAAATTAAAGATGTGATCCTAAATTTGTCAGAGTGACAAAAGAGACCAAATATTTTGTCTTGATTGATATTCTCTACTTAGTTTTGGATTACAGATGGAAAAGAGCTAAATTTTGGGATGGGAACAATGTATGGACAGAACTTAGAAATTTGAACTATATATTCCCCTAGGGGTGGGGAAACAGTCCCTCACCCTTAATGGAAGGCAGTAGTTTTCCTGCTCAGAGCACATGCAAAGACCTTGTGGAGGAAGATGCCTACCAAGATGTTGCTTGTGCTTTTCAGGAGTTGCTCTACCATGCTTATTATTTCTAGAGTCATTACAAAACAAGAAAATGCATTAATTATACTAGGGAAAACTTATTTAATCATCAGTTGGAATTTTAGCTCCTGATTAAGATGTCCAACATATAAACTTGGAAATACTTATGACAGTAGAACATAACAGTGTCAGAGCAGGGGAGGAGAATCAATGGTTTGGCATGCATCTTAGATTGGCATACCTAGGCATCAGGCTGAGATGGAGCCACACATGCAAGGGTTTTATTGTTATTCCTGTAAATAGCCTTTATTAGGAAGTGAGAGGAACAGGACTAGGCTCTTGAACTGCTAGGGCCCATTGAAAAAGGAATCTAGTCAATCACACAAAAAGTTCTGGAGTTAAAATGATCATTCGAAGTTTTCTGGAGGTGAATCAATGGAAAAGATCTTTTAATTCCTTCATAGGTCAGTCATTTGATACGGGTTGACCTCTGGAGGGAAAGGAATTTGAGGTAGGACTTGAATGACAGTGGAAGATGTTGTCATGAAACTGTATTCTCCAGGATGAATAAAGGTAATGGAATTCTGGAACTGAAGAGTACTGAATATTCAGAAGCAACTACCTTAATGGGTTAAACTGAGTCAAAAGCAGTGGGTCATGATGAACAGATATCTGTGATTATGGAGAACAGTGTGTCCTAGAGGAAAGATATCTGATAATTACGATAGTGTGTTATTTGACCTATATAATAAAAAACATTAAACGAGAACTTGTGAACTAATAACTGACAGCCATAAAAGTAGAAAATTGTGATTCCTCACAAAAATTCCAGAGTAAATCTCTTCACCATCCAGAAGACATTGATTGAAGGGGAATCCAAATCTCTCTGAGAATGGACTCTGAATTATAACTTCTAGTAAATTATGCAAACATTCTCCTGACAGTTTCAAAAAGGAACTAATGGCTAAAATTGTAATAAAACTCTGGGTGGGAAACAGGAGTGAGATATTTTAAGGAGTATTTGTTAAACATTCTAATGTAAGACTGATAAAGGACTAAAATACCATGAGTGGAATACCATCTGAATGCCAGGTTATGGAGTTTTGGCCCAAATCTTTCACTGTCTCAGACTGAAATATATCTACCATGTCCACAAACTACCCTACAGTTATTTACCTTATCCCCAAGTGAATAACTCAGCCAGATACACTTAACAGTTGGCAGAAACTTCACATTGATTTATGATCTGTATAGTAAGCACCATCATGGCCACACAGAGCCTCTCTTTATTCCAGAGATTACATAGAAAGCAAAACCATATTTCAGAAAGGATTATAGTAATATGCATCACCATCAAGTACTTAAGGAATATAGGGGTACTAGTTCCTGTAATATCTCCATATTGGGTTACTGGGGAAAAATATCAATAAAAAGTAATTCATCTTAATTGGAAGAAGTCTACCTTACACTAACCCAGAGTGCAACCCAAGTGGCAACTGCATGTTTGATTTTGCAGTTTTATTAGTGTAATGCCACATACCTCTGGCACTTGGCACATATGAACTGATTTGGCAATTACTTTATTCTTTATTTCTGACAGTGATAACCAAAAGCAATTTTTCATCACATAGTAAGAACAGCAGTACACATTCACTGATTGCCCCAAAGGCTATGTCAGTGCTCATGCTGACATGCATGATACATTTCAAGAGGAACCCTGATGCTCTTGGTATTCTGCAGGACATCATGATGGTACACTAAAATGATGTATGTTGCTAATTAAGTCCATTTATTAGGCACCTACAAGTGTTCTATGTGTCCTAGCTGATATCTGAATACCAGGAAGTGAAAGCAAATCCTAATAAACCTGCTGGGGTCTGCCATATCAGCATGTGAATATTTGAAGGGTTCAAGTCAAATGGTATACATAAGAACATTTTAAGATGACTAAAAATTTAGTGCACCTCATACATTTTCATTACACTTCTTGTTGAGCCTCTGGTTTTTTGAGACAATATTTATCATACTTTAGAATACTATTACCCATTTAGAAGTGACTAAAAGAAAGTCTTCATCTTTTAGAGCCAACAGCAAGAAAATATTCTGAAGCTGATTAAAACTGGTGTAAACTGCTCGGTCATTCAAAATATGAGATCTGATAGTGTCTGAAGTGTCTATGATATATTTAGGATGCTATGTTAAGTATTTTGGCAAGCCTTAGTAGGAATATGTATATGTAGAATCCTAGACCATAGAGCCAATCCAGTCCTTCTGCAGACATGAAACTCATTGTCACTGAAAAAAAAAAAAAAAAAAAACCTTACTTATAATACACTATTAGGTCCAAATACAGAGAAATCCTGACTATGGGACACCAAAATACCTGTGTGACCAGATCTATTTATCCCATCTTGGGTGTTATTAGAGCTGCTGATTTATTAATTAGGGAGTGTGAAGCTGTAACCCATTGTACAATGGAAATGGTATGTGGAATTGGACCTGAGCAGGGGTAGAAAACACGAGAAAATTAGATGAAGTGATGGCCAGAACACCCACATCACCTACCTCTATTGCATTGACAGCTCATCCTCAAGGTCATAACTAGAGCCTTTTCTTTGAAAAAAAATAGTATAGAATTAAAAATTACACATGAATTGGTTTGAAATAGTGTCATTTTAAGATTCTGTAACTGATTGGACCTGTACCTCACCTCTTGAGAAGGAAGTGAGACCATGTTGCAAATAAGCAGGCATCATGTTATAGTAAGGAGCCAGATATAGTGGAGCACATCAGTAGATCCGAAGGCTAGTAATCAGACAGACATTTCTTATTTTATTGCAGGTCATCTCAACCTCCCAGACTCTGGAATATTTCATTAGTTAAGATTAAGCTACTATTGTGATAATACACCCTGTTTGGATTTTACTTAGTATTCTCAGGTACAACCCCAAAGTAATCTCATCTCGTGAATTTACTGAACACTATTCATCTTCTACTCTGAAGCTATATTGTCCTATAAAGTATGAAATGTAGGTCTGTTCATGGCCCATACACGCCAACCCAGAATTGCAAATAGAATCACAATCAAAGAGATAAAATTTGATCATTAAGGGATGATAGCCAAAAATAAATTCTGTTTTCTGAGTGTAGCTTGTTTATTTTAACTTTTGGACGATAATCTCGTGAATTTGTCATGACTTTACATTAAATGATGGCCAGTTTAGTAACATAACTTTATATTTGCTCTCCACTTCTCTGAATTCCTTTTTTCTTCACTTCTATTTTTTAGTAAAATAATGTTACTAAAGCCTTTATTTCAGGCTTTGTATCTGGGAACCAGGCTAAGATTGAAAAGATGGAAGTGGAGACCAAATAAACCCTTAACCTGCTCTTTTTTTTTTTTTTTCTAAGGTAGGCAGGCATGAAAGAAGGAAGAGAGAGAAGAAGCACCTCTATCCATACATTTATTTCATTTGTTCATTTTGCATTATCCCCCCAGTCCCAGGTTACAAACCCAGGTGTCAAAGCCTTCCACGGTCTTTGTCCCATCTGCCGAACTAGACTCAGCATGACCAGGGTGCACTTTAACCTACAGTTAATCACTACTATCCATACCTTCTTCAAATATCAATAAACTCCCTTCCATTTATACCTGTGGCTCGTGCTTACACAGTTTAAATACATACACCACTTTCTTTTTTCTATGCTTTATATATTTTATCTAAGGAATTGGCATGCCTTTGAGAAATTAGATACCACAGTCTTTAAAATCAGACTAATTAAATGCTACACATCAATTCTCTGTGGTAATTTTATTATGTAGAGTATAACCCATTAAGAATTAAACTGAAACCACCATATACATTCTACTTATGATTCATTGCAACAATCATGCCTCAACAAGACAAGCAAATAATCCGTTGTCATTATAGTAGTGATGGCACTAAAATAACCCTAGGATAATATAGTAAAATATTTCTAAAACAATTTTTTATAATTTTTAATATTAGGTGGAGAAAGAAGAGGAAAAAATAATATGAGAAACTATTATGTACATACACTTTTGTCAATCATATCAATTACCCAGAAACTAAAAAAGGGAACTGTATTAAGCCGTTGTTAATAAAATACATTATTGAAGAATGTTTTTGAAATGGGCATCTGTTATAACACAAAAATATTTTTCACACATTTATTTTTTTGGTTTGTTTATAACAAACCGAGTGTTAAAAATTATTTGTGGTGCATTAGAGTAAAAATACACGCACCCACACAGATACACACAAGCAAAGAAAATAAAAGACAAAAGCCTAAAGCTAATTTTTAGCTTACTAACAATGAAGACAAAATAGAAATTGTATTTCTTGTTGACTGTCAAGGAAACTAACAAAAGGAGAAAATTAATTTTCTTCTTCCTCAGACCATATGCATAATAAGGAAATATATTGTGAATTTTTATGTAAATTATTTATTTTTTGTTTGCATTCCTGTATGCTTTTTTTATGAAATGCAATTCACACCTCACTCTGTGCATTTCATACCACACCCACCACCAGAGTTCTGGTGCGGTTTACCACCACCTTGTTAGCTCCTTTCTTTCATTTTCCCCTGCCCTCCACCATTGCCCCTCCACAAGCCACAGTCAAGTATGAAATTGTCCTGTACTTCTCTTTTTATTTCCGGGTTATTTCACTTAGCGTAATCACCCAGGTTCTATCAGGGTTGTTGTAAAAGGTACAGTTTCATCTTTCAACAGCTGCATAGAATCACACTGAGCACATATTCCACAGCTTATTTATCCAGTTTTTTTCTGTTGATGGGCATTTAGATTGTTTCTATGTTTTGACTGTTGTGAATTGTGCTGCCATGAATATAGGGGTACAAATATTTATTCTGATAGACAGTTTTGTATTATTTTAGTATATGCCTACATGTGGGATTGCTGGATCAAATGGTAAATCTAACTTTATTATTTTAGAGGAATCTCTGTACTATTTTCCAGAAAGTTGTACTAATTTACATGCCATTTAACAGTGTAGGAAGGTTCCTTTTTCTCTATATCCACATCAAAATTGGTCCTTTCTAGTCTTTTTGGTGTAGACCATCTTCAATAATGTATGATGAGATCTCATTGTGGTTTTTTATTTATAATTGTATTATGCTGAGTGATGTAGAACATTTTTTCATGTGTATGTATTCCATTATTTGTCTTCTCTAGAAAGGTACCTATTCACCTCTTCTGCCCATTTGTCGAGTGGCTCATTTTCATTTTGTTATTGAGTGTAGAAGCTCTTCATATATATTTTAGAGATTAATCACTTTTCTGATGTATGTTACAGGAATATCTTCTCCCATTGAGTGGGTAGCTTTTTATTTTAGTGGTGCTTTCTTTCACTCTCAGAAACTTTTTAGTTTGCTGTAGTCCCACTGGTTTAATTTTAATTTAGTTTTGTAAAGGTCTTTAAACAAAAAGAAATAAAGACTTTGATAACTCATTACAAATATAAGGTCATTTTAAGTATCAACTAAAGGTATTTTCAACATCTCAAAGTTGCTTCTTTGCATAAGAATATGTATGTAGTCAAAATTATCAAGAGGCAGCCTCTGTGACATCACTTCTCTAATCTAATTTAAATAGCTGTTACTTAAAAATGTATCTTCTTATGCAGGAAGTAACCCCTGATCTTGAATTTAACAGGGAGATACAAAGATCTAGAGAGGATCACAAAAAAGCATAGTAAACTCATATTTATTTCTACATTATTGTCTCCCTATCTCTATCACTTGTTTATTATTTCATTTTTATTGGAGAAACCAAGGATGTTAGATCTTTTGAGGTGTCTCTACAGCATAGTGAAAAATAGCTCAAGCTATATTGGTTAGATAGATACATTAAAACCTAACTGTAGATATTTAATGGTTATGTGATCTTAGGGATATCATTGACTTACTCTCTGTCTCAAGTTCTTCAAATATACACATATTATAACTATATTTTAAAAGTAAACATTAAACAGATACCATATACATTGCATTACTTCTCTCTCCTAGTAATTCCAGGATTTATTCAGGCTAACATGTCAACTACTCAGATATCAATGTTGCTTCCACCCTGTTAGTAATAATAGAATGTGTATTAGAAAATACAATAAACTGAAAAGTAAATAAAGAAAAAATAAAGGGTTTTGTTTGTTTGTTTTGGATCAAGTAATACAGATTTAGAAATACTACCAGTTACTCTTTTTAAGACAAGATTTTTAAAGTCTCAGTAGTGGTAAATTTACTTTGTTTTTGGTTTTTTTTTGCTTTGACATAATACAAGATTTTGGTTAATGTTTAACTTAATCCACTGATTTTGGCTGTGTGTGTGTGAATCTGAACTGGAATTTTTACTACATATTGAAATTTGATGTTGCGTATAATGTGAGAATCAGTTGTAACTTCCTGTTAATTATAAAGACAGATTTTCAAGGTCTTTGCTTCTCTGCCATACCAATACACATTTTTAAAAAATAACCTTTAAAATTTCCCTTTCTGTTAGAATTTGAGCAACATTTCCTTATCACTAGTGCTTAGCATAATACTGTAGAAAAGAGTATAGCACTGAAATCAGAAAAACCTATGCCCACATACAAGTTGCAGTACATATTAACTCAAAACTAGAACTAGTCACTTAACATTTGTAAATCTGAAGTTCTTTATCATTCAAATGATACTGACAGTAGAAGCCATGCTTGGTAGTTTTAACACTTAGCTATAAAACATGTGGCACATAGCAAGTTCTCAACAACTGATAACAATCATTATTAGATGTTTTAAAATGTTTGATGATTAAATAAATGAGTGAGGCAAGCATCATGCATCTTATTTAGGTCAAGATTCCTTTGTTTTTTTTCCTCCACTGTTTACATAAGTGGCCTAGTTCCAAAGAAAAAAAAGTATTGTTGGTAACCAGGATATAATTTTACAGTGCTGATTTCTTGTTCTGTTTTTTTCCCTTAAACTGAAACATTGATTTGCCCTGGTGCTAAATTACAGCACTCTGTCTCTCTCCATGTCTGCATTATAAACCTTAGAAAGGGGAAAACAAAGTTGATACAACAAATAGAATATCTTAAGAGGTTCATTTATTTGTAGGTACCTAATAACCAGGATGTATATTTTCTTTGTAGTTCACATTTTTAATACCATTAGTGACTTTCTACAATCTCTCTTCAGTAATTTCTACAAGAAAAAAAATCTAATTTATATCATAAAATGTGAGAACAATGTGCAAAGTAGGTCCAACAGAAAAGGTTTTTGTTTTTGTTTTTAACAAAAATTTTGATTGCAATTTAAGTTTTATTAAACTGGCTCTTGTTATGGATTTTAAAAATATGAAATATATCTAATACATAATTATGAGATGTTTGATTTAATTGCTTAGTTCATTATATAATACAAAAAAGATCTTGTTTTTTTACTAATTTCATCATGAGTAATTTTTATGTTCTTAAAAATGATCAGAAAACTCATTAGAAATATGTATGCTTTAAAAACACACAACACTCTTTTCAACAGATGATGTTTCTCTTATTCCTTTTAGAATTATTTTCATAACTTTTATGGATATTAATAAAATTATAATACATTATTAATTTCTCATAGTATTTTGCTAATTTTCTAAAGTTGATAATTATTTTATGTAAGGATGAAAGTCTTAGCACTTTAAAAATTTTATCTTTCTTGCCATTAAATGATCTTCCTTTTTTGTACATGATTGATAGTAAATTATTTTATTATTCAAATTTTAATTGCATTAGTGTATAGTTACCTTTAAGAAATACTTACAAATGCAAAAGTATCTCATATGTGACCACTAACATTAAACAAAGAGTTTGTTATTGAGATTTGTTTATATTATTCTTAGATTTTCTTATGTTAAGGTTTTCTAGAAATACTGTGAAGCAGAAATTCTTTTAACTTTGTTTGCACTGTCATAAGAAGAAACTAGAATTTATAAGTGTTACTATACCTCATTGAGAATCCCTTCAGATGGCAACTGATATCAGTATTCAGAATCACTTCCAGAGTAAAGAATCCTGACTTGGTTGGGAGACCGTTTACAAAGAGAATGTCAATTGCTAAGTTTTGCTTTTAGCATTTTCTAGGCATTTGATCTTGGGATAATAGGAAAGAATTAAATCAGGATATAGTATAAATCCTTTTACCTGAAACTAATGCTTACTCTTAAAGGTTCCTAAGGATTGGCTTAATTTACAGTGTTAGAAAGCTAAATAAGAAAAAGGGAGACTTTTCCAAAATTATACAAATTAGTTTCATTTTCCCATGTTATTTGACATCCATTTATTGAACCTTGACTAAGAGTATGGCATAAGTGCAATCTAAAATTATTCATTTGAAGATTGAAATCTCATTACTGGTGTCAATTTTAAGTTGAGAAACTATAATATCTGAGTGATTTGGATTTGGTTGAATAGTTGCTAATTGAAATTGCTTGTCAGAGAGTGAGATAACTATATGAAAAAAGTGAATTATGTATTTTAATTTCTTACAGCTTTATTTTCGGTGCCCAAATTTAACATCAGTCCTTGATATCCATTATATTGATTTTAATAACTGAATTAATATCACAGGATCTCCTATATTGCATGTTTTATTGCACAAGAAATCATATAGAATTGTTTGATATGTAACTCATCTGTGAAGGAGTAGCAAGAATTATTGAAATACTATATGTTTATTTGAGAATACACTCTGAAATATAAAAGTCTAATATTATTTTTAAATATAAAAAGTATAAATCTAAAAGAGTGAAGAGAAATGTAGGCATGAGTTATTTGGAACTTTTAAAATCACACATTGTCAAAATTAAATATAATAAATAGGGTTTAATGTAATAAACAAATGAGATGTGGAATTTTTTCGTAAGCACTTACAAAATCAGACATAATATACAGTGATAGCTTCTCTGTTTTCTGAATATTTACTTCCTATCTCCTGTAAACATCCTGGATATTTAATTATTTAATGTGTCTTTAAAAGCCACACACATATATTGTGTTAGAATCTTGAAAATGATGGTTTTGGACTCCATGACACTTTGTTCTAGTGTATCTTTGAGGTGGCAGACATTTCAGGCTATAATGGATTAAATATTATCTCACCTGTCCTTCAGTCTTCCTTAACTTCTTTGATCCTGAGTCTCCTCATCTGTAAAGAAGGCCTGGATTCCTACCTTTCATTTTGTAAATGATAATTTATTACGTATGTGTGTTAGTAAGGAAAAAACTAGCTTTTGCAGTTGTACAATTAAGCCCAGACTGCCAATAACTTTTAGAAATGGGATGTAGTTTTCCTTCATGTAGTCTAATGTTAATTTTTTCAAGAGTTTCAGTTGACAAGTAGTTAGAATAACCACATAGCCTTCACTATCACAGAACTACTAAAGTGTTTACTGCATGTTGTCCTTAGTCTGAAAAGCAAGTTAATGGTGACTTCATTAACTTTAGTGTTGCTGGTAGCAACACTGTGTCAGAGGGACAGAGAAGATAGTGAATCACACTTTGGATCCTAAGGACTTTCTCTCACTTTATATTGTCAACAAGTCATATAGTATGCCTAACTACAAAGGGGAGCATGGGAGAAGACACATTGCTGACTTGCCACTAGGTGGAAATTTATAAATATTTAGTGAAAACTCTAGTGATCACATGTAAACATGTTTAGCCAAAGGATAACTTAAAATAATCACTAATTATCTCTGCTATTGTAATAGGCTTCTATTCATTTATTTAAGTAAAATTCATTGAAAATGTTTCATCTTAAGTACTGAGTTAGGTATTAGGATTATTTGGATTTGGGAAAGAAAATTTTAGAAATTGAGGACCTTATCATCCAGTATCAGGAGAAAGTTGCTATTGTATTTGCCTCCCTTTCCACAAATTTTCCCACAATATTTATTCCCTAAGATCCATTTAAAACATCCCCAGCAAAGGCAATAATTGAGTCTCTTGGCCAATACTAGTCACTTTTATTGTTCTAAGAAGTAATATTCAAATTGAAATTCCATCTCAGGCACTTTTTTTTTCAATGTCCTTTATTTCAATTATCTTTAATTCTCATCTACCCTAACCATTCATCCTGATAGAGTCACCTTACAGAGAAGAGTCAACCAAAACCTCTCCTCTAGTGTGGTGTCATTCCCACTCTTTTGAAATCTCTATCCATTACACAATGTTTTTCCTATCATCAAGGTAGTGAATCTTTAGTCTGCTGTCTTTTATTCTTCATCATTCCAAATATTTCTAGTTCCAATTATCTCAATTCTAAGTTTATTCTACTTCTGCCATCATTTTAGAATTTTTCTTTTGTTAAACTTCTATTGTATCCAAATGTTCCACTGGAACTGTTATCCCATATTGTTATATCAGCCTCACTTATCAATTCACCACCCCTGATTCTGGATCAAAGAACACTTTTAGAGAAAATCAAAAAATGAACAGATATTGCCTCCTTCAAATGTATGCTGTTTGGTCAGCCTGGCTGACAGCTTAGTGAGCATATCTAATCAGCAACATTTTACAATGAAAATTAATGCATTGCCATGAATTAACTTCTTTGCATTTTCTATGTCACTGTATACTGTTTTTATTATCCATTCTCTTCATATTATTCTATAAATCTTTCATAATGCATTAAGGATACTAAATTTTCTGTCTACAAATGTGACATCGTCATCACCTTTTCTCTGTCTTTTGCTCTGTTCTTTTTTGTCTTTAGAATATATTCATTCTCAGAATCATGTAATTTTTAAATAGCAATATAGCATATATTATATCTGAAATCAGGTTTAAATTTGCATTTTTCATATTTCTGTCACTATGAGCTCCCTCAGTTTCACAATAGATAGGCTCAGAAGAAAATAAAAATTTCAAGTCATCCACAAACACTGTGTCTGGCACATAATCTAGTATCAAAATCTGTAATGCAGATGGGAGTAAAATGGAAAAAATGGCAAAAGAAAAAAACAATACCAAGACATTATCACCAAAATAACAATCCTATGGCATTTGAGTTCACAGTACATTTTAACCTCATCTTTTAAAATAGATAAAACTTAAATATCTTAATTTATAGTAAATGATATAATTTACATCAATCTGAGTACCTATACCAGCCAGGATTTTTTTCATTGTTTTTTTTTTAAGTATTAAATGAAGAATTGAAAATAGCTATTTCATAGTAGGTGCACATTATTTATTGATATCCTGAGGTTTATTAATAACCTTTATAACCTTAATAATGGTCTTCAATGAATATATATTATAATTGTATTCTCCAAGCAATATTTTAAATGGTCATAGTACTAAAATGAAATAAACTTGATTTTTCTTTTCTAGGTCACAATTTAGTTGATGTGTACTTTCTGTGATGACTAAATTAACAAAAAAATCTTTGAAAAATGTATTTTTGTTTTATATGTTTTCTGTTGTATCTGTGCAAAACATCATCTACTGTTTTTTTTTTTCAGTTAAGTATGTATTTTTTCATTTATTTTATTGTATTCACTTATTCTACACATTAAAATAAACTCATATGTTCCCCATTAGCTTCCTCATAGGTTCCTCATTCCTCATATATATGTTAACACACCCTGCCCTCCACCAAATCACCAAGTGTTCTTCACCATTGTTCAGTGGACTCTGCCACTATTTGCACCCACCGACGCCCCTATCATATTCCCTTTTGTAAACTTAATCCTGTTGCAAGTTTCCAAGACTTGGTTATATTTCATTGGTTCCTTTGTTTTGTCTATTCATGTTCTACCTGTGAGTGACATCTCGAGTTTATCTTTCTTCTTTTGACTTATTTCACTTAGCACAATCCCCTATACCCATCTATGTTGATTCAAGTGACAGGATTTCATCTCTTCTAAGGGCTCTGTAGTATCCCATTGTATATATGTACCATATCTTCTTTATCCATTCATCTGACATTGGACATTTAGATAGTTTCCAGTTCTTAGCTATTGTGAATAGGGCTGAAATAAACATGAGGGTGCATAGCTCTGTTTTTGTATCTTTTGGGTAAATACACAGAAGTAGGATGGCCAGATTATTTGGGACTCTATCTTTAATTTTTGGAGGAATCTCCAGTTTTCCATAGCAGTTATATAAACGTGCACTCCCACCAACAGTATAATAGTGTTCCCTTTACTACATCCTCACCAACACCTGTTTTCTCCAGACTGTCAGATAATAGCCAGTTTCTCAGGTGTAAAGCGATACCTCATTGTTGTTTTAATTTGCATTTCTCTCATAGTCAGCTAGTAGGACCATCTTTTAAAGTGCCATCGGTATATCCTCTTCAAAGAAATGTCTCTCCAGTTCTTCTTCCTAATTTCGGATTGCCTAGTTTTCTGTTACTGAGTTATGTGAGTGCTTTGTATGTTTTAAGTATTAAGCCCTTGTCATTATTATGAAATGTGAATATTTTCTCCCAGTTAGTACGTTGTCTTTTGGTTGTGGTGATCTTTTCTTTTGCTGTGGAGGTTTGTAGTATGATGTAGGCCCAGTTGTTTATTTTTATCTTTTTTAGCCCATGATGCTAGAGTTAAGTACGCAAAGGCTTCCATAAGGCTGATGTCATGGAATATCTTTACTATGTTGCCACAAAACAAGAATTTTATGGTTTCCAGTCTTATGTCCATGTCTGTAGTACATTTTGAGTTATTTTTTATGAATGGTGTTAGAGAGTGATCCAACTTAATTCTCTTGTATGTGGTTGTCCAGTTATCTCAACAGAATTCTTAAAAGGATTTTCCTTTCTCCATCTTATGATTTTGTTTCCTTTGTCATATATTAACTGACTTTATGTGAATGGATCATCTTCTGGTGATTCAGTTCTATTCCACTGGTCTGTGCCTCTGTTATTATTTCAGTACCATACTGTTACTGTTTTGATCACTGTCAATGTATAGTGTAACTCAATATCTGGGAGTAGAATCCCTCTAGGTTCATTTTTTTTCTCCTAATTGCTTTTGCTATTCAAGATCTTTTGTTATTCTATACAAATTTCAAGATTTTTTGTTCTATTTCCTGGAAATAATCCCATGATATTTTCATGGGGATTGTATTAAATCTGTATATTGCCTTAGGTAAGATGACTGTTTTAATGATGTTGATTATTCCCAAACATGAGCAGGGGGTGTCTTTCCATTCCTTTAGATCCAACTCTATTTCTTTTAAAAATTACTTGTAGTTTTCCTTGATTAAGTAGAGGTATGTAC
Source organism: Solenodon paradoxus (assembly GCA_004363575.1). Taxonomy (NCBI): domain Eukaryota; kingdom Metazoa; phylum Chordata; class Mammalia; order Eulipotyphla; family Solenodontidae; genus Solenodon; species Solenodon paradoxus. The sequence continues at coordinate 599,239 of RJWH01000549.1, read as the reverse complement.
CTTCTGTTCCCTTTTTATGCAGGATTTTTTATCATAAATGTGTGTTGAATCTTGCCAAATGCTTTCCCCATGTCTATTGATATGATAAAGTGGGTTTTTTCCCTGCTCTTGTTGATATGATGTATCACATTAATAGATTTGCATATATTGAACTAGTCTTGCATTCCTGGGATAAATCCCACTTGGTCATGATAAATGATATTATTGGATTTAGTTTGCTAATATTTTGTGAATAATTTTTGCATCTATAATTCATTAGAGATACTGGTCTATAAGTGTTTTGTTTTTGTTTTTGTTTTTCTTGGTGACATCTCTGCAGTTTTTTTGTATCAGTGAGATATTAGTCTCATAGTATCTCAAAGTATTTGGGAGTGTTCCCTGTTTTTCAAAATTTTGGAAGAATTTGAGAACAATAGGTTTTAATTCCTTTCTGAAGACTTGTTAAAACTAATTTTTAATGAAAGGCCATCTGGACTTGGGCTTTTATTTTTAGGGAAAACTTTGATTACATCCTCAATTTCTTTACTTGTGATTGTTCTGTTCAGGTTTCCCAATTCTTCCTGTCAGTCTGAGTAGACTGTATTTTTCTAGAAACCTCCATATCTTCAAGTTTGTCTACTTTGTTGGCAGAGAGTTGTTCATAGCAGTCTATTAGGATGTTTTTTATTTTGTGGTGTCTATTGTAACTTTTTCCCTTTCATTTCTGACTCTAGTTATGAGAGTTTTCCGTTTTTTTTTCTTTGTGAGTCTAGCCAATGGCTTATCAATTTTGTTTATTTTTTCAAAGAACCAACTTTCGGTTTCATTGATCTTCTGGATATTCATTTTGTTTTCTGTTTCGTTTATTTCTGCTCCAATTTTGATTAGTTCCTTTCTTCTATGAATGTGTAAATGGTCTTCTTTTGCTCCTTCTTTTAAATGTATGGCTGGGTTGTTTATGTGTGATTTTCTTGTTTCTTGAGCTAAGCCCATGCTGCAATGAACGTCCCTCTTAGTGCTGCTTTCACTGCATCCCATAGATTCTGGTATCTGATCTCTTCATTCTCATTTGTCTCTAAATATTTTTTAAGTTCCTCTTTGATTTCCTCTTTCACCCAAGAGTCATTGATAACCATATTGTTGTGTTTTCAGTTAACGGGTTCTTCCAGCTTTCTTTTTGTGGTTGATTTCTAGTTTTGAGCCACTGTGGTCAGAGAAGGTGCTTGGAATTATTTCAATCTTTGTAAATTGTTGAGACGTGCTTTGTGTCCCAACATGATCTACCCTAGAGAATGTTCCGTATGCACTTGAGAAGAACATGAAATCTGTAGTCAATGGATGAAGTGTTTGGTATAAGTCTCTTAGACCTATCTGTTCCAGATGGTTATTTAAAGCTGCTGTTTCCCTGTTAGTTTTCTGCCTGGTTGATCTGTCCGTTGTTGTAAATAGGCTATAGAAGTGTCCTACTATGATTGTGTTGCTATTGATGTCTCTCGTCAGTATGAATGATACTCGATTAATGTATTTTGATCCTGCTTCATTTGTTGCATATATTCCTCTCTCCTATCTTCTAGCTCACTGATTCTATTAAGTCTTCTTGCTGGATTGACCCCTTAATCATTATATAATGTCCATCCATCTTGTGTTATGCATATTTCTTCTAAGTGTGCTATCATATTTAAGTATGATGGTTCCTGCTTTTTTGGAGGCTGGGAGTGGCTTGCTGTTTGAGTATATGCTTGTGTTCCAACCACTGACTTTGAGACTTTATCTATTGAAGGACAGTTTCCTGAATGCAGCAAAAGGTTGAGTTATGCTTTTTAATCCATTTGGTCACCCCATTAACATTTAGGGTAATTATTAATACGTAGGTGCTTAGTATCATTTTATAATTTGTCTTTTATCTGTTTTTCCATAAAGTGTCTATGCTTTTCTCTTTCTCTTCTTAGGTGGGGTGGTGTGCTTGTGTTTTGATTTGTTTTCATTTTTTTCTATTCTTTGCTTTTTCCCTAGAAATGTATTTTGAGGTTACCAAGAAGTTAGCATTAAGAATTCTGTTTATTTCTTATTTTTATTTGAAAGCACATTAGTCTTCCATTTATTCTAACCATCCACATTTTTTTTTCTCTTCACCACGTTTTAAATTTGCTGTCCTACTATTTTTAAGTGAGGTTTATTTACACTTTATATAGTATCTTTTAGTATTTTATGGATTTGGTTTTATGCTGGTAAATTCCTTTAGCTTATTAGAAAGGCATTTATATCATTCTTTCATTTCTGAATGAAATCTCGCAGGGTAAAATATCCTAGTTTGGAAATCCTTTTTTTTTTTTTTTTTTTAATCTTTTGAATATATCATGCCATTCCCTCCTGACCTGTTGAGTTTCAGTTGAAAAATCTCCTGATAATCTTATGAGGACTCCTTTGTATATGACTTTTTTACTCTGGATACTTTTAAGATTATTTCTTTATCTTGTATTTTTGACACTTTAATAACAATGTGTCTAGGCGTAGGTCTACTTGGATATCTTTTGTCAGGGACTTTTTGAGTTTCTTGGGTCTGGAGGTTTGCTTCATTCTTCAAGTTAGACAAGTTCTCAGTTATTAATTCTTCAAATGTAATTTCCTCCCTTTTCTCTCTCTTCTCCTTCTGGGACCCATATAATGAGAATGTTGTTTCTTTTGATGTTATCCATAGGTCTCAGGTTATGCATTCATTTCTTTGCATTCTTTTGTCTCTTTGCTAGTTTGCCTGAGTGTATTCCTCTCTCCTATCTTGTAGCTCACTGATTCTATTCAGGCTTCATCCATCTTTTTTGGATTCCCTCTATTGAATATTTTTAGGTCAACTATTGTGTCCTTTATTTCTTTGACATCTGTTGTGAAGTGCTTCATTTCTTCTCTCTCTTTTTTATTGTTTTCTTTTTTTTCTTCTCTTGTTTTCTTTATTTCCATGAGTATGATTATCATGGTTCCCCTAAATTCATCCTTAGGTAGTTTTCAGACATCTATTCAGATTTTCTCCTGGGTTTATGATTTGATCCATCATTTCATGTGTATTTCTCTGTGTCTGCTCTGTTTGGCAGTTTGCTTGTTGTTTTGTGGGTTAGGTTTCCCTGCGGTGATGACCTTGTATTGGCTATTAACTTGCACTAAGTAAGTCTGGATCTTTTTTTGGAAACTGTTATCTTGAGTTTTGTGGTATCACCACTGGTTGAATTTGTTAAAATTCTTATATGGGCCCTCTGATGCTACCCAAAAGTTCAGTCTATGGGATTAGAGTTTGTGTTCCAACTACCAATCACAATAACCACCTTGCTGTTGGCCCACAATCAGCAATCAGGCTACAGTTTCACCTACACCCATAAGGTGGTGATAGTGGGTAGCAGTGATTCTTTCTCCCTCTGGAAGACTCTTCTTCCTTTAAACCTGAAGGCAGGATTTCTGGTGGGTGGGTCCTAAGCCTCTAGGGCAGTATGGTGGGAAGGGATGGGGATGGACAATTCTCCTAGCTGCCTTCTGGTTATGGAAATGCCCAGCATAATTTTCTATCTGTGCCTTTCACTCAAATCATTGGGTCATTGATGCCTCTTCCGCCCTGTGTGCCTAGAGCCTCTCTGCAGTCTCCATGTCCCCTTCCTGCTGAGCGGACTCTCTGCTGATTCTTCCCACAGTTCCACCCCCTCTGCCATGACTGAAATCCCAAGTGAGTCTTGGTGTAGCTCTGAACTCAATCATTTTTGCTTACCCTCTGTTGTCATGGTTGCTGCTGTGTTTCTGTAGTCTCTTTACCTGTTTTTACTCGGTGTTTGTTTCTGGAAAATAGGTGAATTTTTCATTGCTCTCTTGGGTGGATGTGAGTCTCATCCCTACTAGGTTAGCATCTAGGCCAGAATCAATTAAATATATTTTTACAGAAGAAAGTTTTATCTGAGTTAACATATTTCATCATTGTTTTGTTTTATTTTTTTCCCACACGGAATGTAAGTTTTGCCTTTTTTATCATATATAACAAAATGAAAGCCATTCTTTTTCTCGGGGAAACTTATTCTCTATAAAAAAATAATCATCAATGACTATGAAAAAATAGGGCCAGAGAATCTCTCACTTTGTAATTATAAGAAGTTGACTTATAAAAAGTACTTGAAATTTGTTTAAACAGTAGATATTATAAATCCTTAGAGTTTAATGTAGTTGAGGAAACATTTTCTTCCTTCTTGCATATGACAGGTCTGACTTTTCCAAGTCGAACCAACAAGCCAATGTGATATATTTTCAGCTTCAAGTCACAACACTTACCAGAAGCAAGCAACAAGCCTCTCAAGTCACATTTATACCAAACTAACAAGACACAGATAATCTATCAAAGGGATGATTTTCTAAAGAGTTCTAACTGTTGCTAATAGAGTCCAGGTATATTTTGTCTTTACATGATTTATACAGTCAAAGTAGTGCTAAAGTTAGCAATAGTCAGTTACCCCCAGCTTTAAATAAAGATATCATCATACAAGTGACTTTGAGGGACAAGATCAGTGTCGTAGTGGTGATAAAGCTATTTTCTGCCAGAAGCTAAAAAGTATGAGTTTTAATAATTCAGTTCAAAAAAGGAGGAATGTTTTAAATATTTTTGTCTATTGTTGATGTCGTTTAATTATATAAACAGTATCTTCCATGGTAGCACCTCTTTTTAATTGTATTGAGCTAAACCATGTGTGTTTGCTGACATTTGATCACTTTTTCATCTATGTAAAGTGTGAATGATGGGGTTCAACTTAAAATTCATTTAAAATTCTAGGATAAATATCAGGTTTCTAAAAAAAAAAGGAAATTGCGTATAGAATACTTAAGTAAGTTTATGTCACATGCTAGTTGTAGTGAAATAATAATAATAAACATATTGACCATAATTTATCAGATCAGTCTAGATTTCTGTTTGTTTTTCTCATGTCTGTTTAATGCTATTCCTCCTTCATGAAAGAATTTCCTCTTCCTCCATTTATGAATTTACAAACTTTTATTTATCCTTCATTTCTCAGATTAGAAAGTCCTACAAGAGAGGAGCACTTTTCCTCTTTCTCTCTCTCTCTCTCTCTCTCTCTCTCTCTCTCTCTCTCTCTCTCTCTCTCTCTCTCTCTCTCTGTCTCTCTAAAGGGAAGATGCAGAGATGCAGGCAGGAGTGAAGGCAAGCTTAGGCAAACAGGAAGAGAGAAAAGGAAGAAAGATTTTATTTATTTATTTTTCACTTAGTTGTTCATTTTTGTTGTTTCCCATGCCCCTGGGAAACAGAACAGGATTCTTGGGATGTGTGTTGACTGAGCCAATAGACCACAAACTATCAGATCCTCATTGTTTATCCTTCGAAAACGCTTTCACTTCACTTTCAAAGTTGTAGTAATCTAATTAATTACAATAATTGTCTTGATGCTTATCTTTTATGCTAGACGTATGTGAACTCCATGCTAGGAATCATACCACAGGATTCCACAGTTCACAATTTAGTAAGCCACAAGGTGTTCAGATGTTGCAAAACTCCATTATAGTCATTCTATCTATTTTAGTTTAACCAGTACACTAGAAGAGTACTAAACTATTTGCTTTATATTATTAATATGTTGAATTATTTACTCAATTTTAGTAGATAAAAATATAGATGTATTATTAACAAATGATCAGCAGGGAACTTTATGGTATCAATATTTGCATAAAGACAGACGATGTTATAAATTAGTATTCATGTTTAAAACACCATTTTTTCTCATTTATGACTACTATTTGACCTTGATTTTTCATATAAAATATTGAACAAGATACAACATATACATCTTGGAATGATTCAAGCTCTACCCTAAAATCCCATGTGAACATGTTTTAGCTTATTTCAGAAAGGGAAATAAAAACATATTTAGTTGACAAAATCACATAGCATATTTGCATTATACTTTGCTGCTTAATGTTATAACAGCAGTGTGTCTTCACTAACTTTTAAATAAACTTTTATTCCAGTGGATAACTTAATTAGTAACACACAGCAAACCAATCAGTGGAAAAACTAATTACTTCATTGTCAAATGAAATAACAACAATTTCCCCTACAGTGAAAGCTCCACCACTGTCATTAGGCTATGTCATACTTTACCCTGAAGGGAATATTAAAAACACAGGATGAGCCAGTGCTATCTAAAATATTTTTTCTATTTATAGCATGATGCTAAATTACTACCTTCATGTTAGAGCTAAGACATCAATAACAGAACACCAAGGGCCCTATTATGCTCAATTACAGTTGCTTTCTGGATGTTAATGTAAATATAGATCTCAAAAGAGTATAGTTTGCTTACTAATCATTTATAGTAAAACAAATTGATGAACATTTTAAGAAACTTTATGGATAACAAGTATTTCAAAAATAAAGCAGTGATAGAATTTTAACAACTGGTGAGAATTAAAAAAATATAATCGTCCTTTTAGTGTTCTGTATATTTGAATTTTAAACAAAAACATTGATTTATATACTAAAAGAATAACTTACAGAAAAAGAGATATACTAGTACAGCATTGCTTGCTATACATCCAATATTATTTTTAAAAACACTGAATAATCTTGTCACAAATAATTTAATAGATCCTCATATATGTGAATATGATTTGAAAAGGAAAAACAAAAAGTCATTATCCTGCAAATCATCCAAGTAACTTATAAGTCATGATTAAAGGGAAAAACAAAACAAAAAACAAAACATGGTAACAGATTTCCTTTCAAGGGTGGCCTCTTCATTCTAAAATAGGTCACCTATCAAGAAGATGGGTGGTTTCTTAGTCATCATTATCCATGTTCACTACAAGAATCAGATATTTGATGCAATGAACTTTTATCCAAAAAGTATGCTGGCTTGTAATAAACTTTTTTAAAGGAGATTTGAACTTATGTAGGAGAGATGTTTTTTGTCACATTATCTGTGGAATATGTATGTTTTTTGTTCATGAAGTTTAATTTGATCATTAAGAAAAAAAGAAGCAAATCAATACCTTTCTGAATGTCATAATTGCCATTGTTGTTGTACAATCATACACACATATGTGTATATACATGTGTGTATGTATTTGTATATATTTGAAAATACTTTAACCCTGACTTCTAGGTAGACCTTCCAACTGAACAAATTTGACTGATTTTCTCTTATTTGAATACTTCAATCATTATTTCTGATTGTAATATTTGCTTTCTTCTCTGCAAATGTGTGCTTTTAATTTTTGCTTTTTACATTTCATTTTTTTACATTTTATTTAAATAATTGTGAACAACGTATACTTATGGATATAATAATTTATTATTCATTTTTATGCAATGAACACTGAATATGTTTGTAGATAGATATCTGTGTGTGTATTGATTATGTATCCTGCTACTTTATTGCAGTCATTTATTTCTAAGAACAAAATAGTATCATCCACATTAATGTTTATCCAGTTCCTCAAAAATTTAGTTGAATGGTGAAGGATTATGCATACTTTGTACAGCCTGCCCTTTTTTTACATGAAATATATTAATTGTTAAATATTTCATTTCTCAAGGAATACTATGAACTATAAGAATAATTGTGTGTTTTATTCATCTCTAAATCATAGTGCTTATTAAAATGGAACAATAGGAACTAAACAAATATTTCATCAATTAGTTGAATTTATGAGTATTTATTGTATTTCTACTTTATTATTTTACATATGTAGCCAGTAAACGTATTTGCCCATATTTAGATAACTAAATAATACTCTACCTGGACAATCCATGTATTTTTAGAAGTAATTTAATATATAACTTTAAAACAATAGTATTAATTTAAGTGATTAATGATACTTAATAAATGTTTGTTACTGGATTGCACTTGTGTTCCTCAAATTATATCAAATAGCCATTTTTAATGGCCTAATACCGAACTGACCATTTCATTAAATACCTATTATAAGAAACTGTGATAATTGCTATTGTAGGGCAGAGAGAAAATATTCCCTCACACCCTTGGGTTCTTCTTTGAGTGGGGGACAAAAGCACTCAAATTAACATTAGAATGTCTAGTAGTATAAAAGCACATTTGATTACACACATATGAAGAATCTTCATAAATATGGACTACCAATGAGGGAAAATGAGGGTAAAAATCTTGAGCTAAAGAATGGAATAGGGGATGGATCTTTAAAGAGAAAAGAGGGGAAATCACAGGTTGAGAATATCATTATGCATATGATGTAGATTAGATGCTCTGTAATTAAATGTTTATTCTGCCTTATAGATAAGTTTCTATAACAGAAATATTATTTTTGGTAAAAATCATAATTCAGGTTATACCCACTAATTTTCCTTCTAAGTGGTTGAGAGAGTGGTAAAGTTTCTTCTGAGCTTGCAGGGCCTTGATAGACCTCAAACTGAAATGAACTATGTGGCAAAGTGGTATGTTTTGGGAAAGCCTTTTCAGAACATCTTGAGTAAGACTATCCTTCACTATTTGTAATTTTTCCTCCAGATTTATACGTATTGTTCAAATACATAATGAAGAACAAGAACTCATTCTGATTTACCATCTAATATGCAAAGCACTATTATTTTTACACTTCTTCAGTCATCTCTTTATCATAAGGCTGATGATATAAATCATAGTTTAGAAGCAGTTTATACTTTATAGAAATTTTCTCATTTAATTTTTCTTTGAATAAGATTTAATTTTTCTTTGAATATGCTTTTATTTCACACTTCTATGGCCTTCAATGAAAATTTGCGATGTGAAGTTGTTAAAAGATTAATCATTTTCACACACTGAATATTGTCCTCCAGCTGGGAACAGCAGTTACATGCTATTTAGGAGATGGATACCACAAAGGATTGTTCTAGTAATGGATGTGTGTGGAATGCTCTTTTTACTTAATTTATGAATTCCCTAAGGGCACAATTCTGATAATTGAAATTCTCAGGAGAGTCCTATCTGTAATGGAGAAACTTGAATTCCCATGATGTTTAAGAAATCTTCTCTTGGAAACAGAATCAAGAGGCAGAGTAGTGCACATAGCTTGATTCTACCTTTCTCTATCATACTCACTGAGTGCTGTTCATTTGCCCATTATAATTTTAATTATCTCATCTGGGAAGTGAAAATTTCACTATTTACATCATAAGATTGTTGAGAGACTTTTTAAAAATCATTTCTCTTTTTAATTTTTAATGCTACCTCAAATATCAAAAACAGTAAATTCATTTATTGTAAATGAAATAATGCAATAAAAAGCTTAAGATTTTCTTTCCACCACTGTCTCTGATTCCATCTATCAATGATAAGTAATCCTCATATCTTTCTGCAGATCCTGGCACTGTTTTTTTCCTTGCTAATACAAACATTTGCATCACATATTTAAACGTTTCCAAATGTAATTATTGATAAAGCTCATTTTATTCTCAAGCATATTCAGACTTGCATTATACTCTACATAGTCACTCTATTTCAGGGAATTTGCTTGTTTTTGTTTTAAATTGATTTGCAATAATTAGCATGATATTACCCATTTGGTAAGTAATCATCAATGACAGGTGTTGTTATTAGGTCTCTCATTTTTTAGCCACCAACCAAATATTTAACAAAGCCGTTATAGGGATAGTGACTTTTTTATGTTAGGATGATTAAATGAAGGGGTGTAATACTTGTTATTAAAACATTTTAATACTTAGTGGCTAATTTTTTATATTGTGTATTCAAAGATGAAAAATTAATCTCCATTATTTTTCATTCATAGTAAGTATTCCAAGGCTTTTGTTTGTTTATTTAATAATCTAAAATTTGGGTTAGAAAGAAAACAATGCAATACTGAAAGTACTAACTTTAGAAAATTTAAATGATTTTATTATGTTCACACAGATATTCGTTGTCATTTTATGGCTTAGTTGTCTCATTGAAAATAACTGTACACAATGTTAGAAATGTAGGTAGATGCTCCTGAATTTATTGTGTTATTATAAAACAATGTGGCTAATTTAATTGGTCTTATCTAGTGGCATAAGAACTGATGATTTGCATTTTGCATTTTTTTAATATCAGAGGAAAATAGTTTTTCAACTGAACAGATTACTGCAGAAACACAAGAAGGGTGCACCTGCCTGGCCAGGTAGACAATAGAATCAATCTTTATATTTAGCAAACTTTTTAACTTGATTCAAATACTCCAACAGGTCAGATTTTGATGTGTTTAAAAGGGTCTTTGATATCCTCCATCAACTGCTATTTTCAATCTCCCCAACCATCACTGAATAATTTTAAGGTGAGTTGAACAGACCAAACTTTTCTGGAACAAATTGATACGGTGATTTATTAACATAATTATTTCTCCACCTACTTGTATTTTAAGTTAGCTTAGTCAATTTACACTTTAATTACCATAGTTTATATGTACTGAAGGTAACGAAAAAGAATAAGAGAACGGTGTTACAAGGGCAAATGAGATTCTGTAAAGTGGTTAAGAACAAAATTTTTGCAAAATTCAGAAGTGGAGATATAATTATTACTTCATGAGTGAAAATCCATTTTGTTTCAAAATAAAGTACATTTCTTCAGTAATTCTACAAGTTTACTGTCAGTATAATTAAGCAGATGGACCAGACTACTGAAAAGTAAACAGCAGATAAATTTAAGTTCATATATGAAGAAAATGAAATATGTACTCCTGTTGAAATAAAATGAAAGAAACAGAAAATGAATCACTATTTCAAAGATAGAGAAATAATGAGAGAAACAAAGATCCTCATGAAGAATTCTGAATAGGTTCGAAAGTTCAGATAAGAGAAGCCTCTCCAAATTTAGATGCTCTTTGGAACCATAGTGTAATTGTGAAGTAGCTATTTTTCTGTCTTTTTTGCAGATAAAATGAGCTAAACTTTTTATGAAAACTGATTTTTGCCTTATAATTGTTGAAAAGTGAATTGTTCAACACGAGCTTAAAATATCAACAATATTAAATGAACATGTGCATTTATTAAAATATATTCATAAATATGCTTTCAATTTTGACACTTGCATTCAAGGCAATGTGTAAATGCTATTTATCTTAGGAAAACTTAGAGTAGAGTACTAGTCAAAAATAATGAGAGTGAACAGAGACTATAACCCCGTTTCTACATTTTTCTCTTTAATTTTTTTCCAAATATAATTAATGGTAATTTTAGAGTGTTTTTGTAATTCTAAAATATTGCTTCTTAATATTTATTGAATTCCTACCATTCATATATCATTATTATTGAACATAGATTTTGTTTCATTTTATCCTCTAATCACACTATGAATTATAAACAGTGATTGCTTCCGTTTTAGGGAAAAGCTAACTGAAATGAAGTGCAAGGTAGCATAGTTTTAACAGAATCTAGATAGTTTAACTCTGGACCCCATTCTGAACTCATGTGATGTTATAAATTTCATGTAATCCCCCCTATTCTACAAAATAAAAAATGAAAGTACACAAATATTAAGTATTTAGTTTGCTCTACCATATCCTGTATTCTTTCCAATTCTACTAAGTATTTTGGAATTTTGTTGCTACCTTTTCCTACATAGTGAAATGTATCTGGATATTTACCAAAATCAGTAAACACCCAGAAAACTCCAATATTTTATTTGTTTTGATGTATATATGTATGTATGTGTGTATATATGTATGTGTATATTATTGTTTTCTAATTTTTCTTTACATTGCTATATGCTTTTAATTTTATTGAATTTGCACATCAGTCTATGTGCATTTAACACTACACCCAGCACCAGAGTTCTAGTGCCCTTTACCATCACCTTTTTAACTCCATTTTTCTCAAACCTCCACCCACCATATCTCTCAGTTACAGTTTTGAGCCCTGTGAATTTTTTTTGAGATTCGTGTTTGTTTCTTTGTTTCTTTATATTCCAAATATGAAGATTTCCTGTACATCTTTATTTATTTCTGGCTTCTTTTGTTTAGTACAGTTCCATCTAGGTTGTTGCAAAAGGCACAATTTAATCTTTTTTTTTAAACACCTGCATAAAATGCCATCGAGTATATATACCACAGCTTCTTTATTCATTACCTGTTGACAGTCCTTTAAGTTGTTTCCATGTCTTGGCTTTTGTGGATACTGCTGCTATGAACATAGGGGTGCATATAATTTTTCTGATTAGTTTTTGTGTTCTCTGGGTATATGCCTAGAAGTGAGATGTGTCATTGTATCTGAATTTGCATTTATCTTATGGTGAATGATGTAGAGCATTATTTTCTTGTGTCTTTAGGTCATATGTTTGTCTTTTTCTAGAATAGTGTCTATTCAGCTTGTATGCCTATTTTTTTGAATTGGTCCCTTGCTTTTCTGTTTCTGCAATATATGAGCTCTTTTATTAAGGTTTTGTCTAATACATGTTTTGCCAGTATCTTCTCCCATCCTGTTGGTTGCCTTTTTGTTTTAGTGGTAGTTTTTTGCTATACAGAAAATTTTAGGTACATGTAATCCCAGTTATTTAGCTTTAATTTAGTTTCCTTTGCCATAGGTGTCACTTCCCGAAAGACATCTCTGAGATTGATGCCATGGAATAATTTCCTTGCATTTTCTGCTGTGTATTTTATGGTTCCAGATCTTCTGTCCAGGTATTTGATCCATTTTTAGTTAATTTTTATCTATGATGCTAGCAAGTAATCTAGCTCCATTTTTTTTGCAGGTGTCTGTTCAATTTTCCAAGCAAAAGTTGTTGAATAGAGTCCTTACTCCATTTTATGCACTTAGCTCCTTTGTCATAGATTAACTGCCAATATGAGTGGTTTTATTTCTAGGCTTTCAATTTTATTTCACTGCTTTGTTTGTATAAGTTCTAACATTATATTGTTTTAATGACAGTTCTAACATTATATTGTTTTAATGACAATCCCTCTCTTGTTAAGGTTGAAATTAGGGAGTGTGATATATATATATATATATATATATATATATATACTCTTTTTTTGCATTTAACATTGACTATTGAAGGTCTTCTATGATTCCATGTAACTTGTTTGTTTAATTTCCTTGAAAAATATCCCTGGGATTTTGATAGGAATTAAATCTATATATTGCTTCGGGAAAGATGATCATGATAACTTAATTTTTCTTATCCATAAGTACATAATACTCTTTCATTTCTTTGTGTTTTCTGTGTAGTCTATCAATGTCTTGTAGTCGGTCTTTTGCCTCCTTTTTTAAGTTTATTCCAAGGTATTTTATCTTTTTTTGGTGCGATTGCGAATGGGATTTCTTTTTTGATTTTTCTTTCTGCCAGTTCATTGTTTTAATATAGACAGTATACAGGTTTGTGTGTATTGATTTTATATCCTGTATTTGTTTATTATTTCTAATGGTGTTTTGGTAGAGCCATTTGAGTTTTCTAAGTATAATATCATGCTATCTCAAATAATGAACTTTTTTTCTTTATTTGCAATTTCAATTTATTTAATGTTTTTCTCACTTTATGGCTCTGGCCAGGTATTAAAAGTTGTCTTGAATAGTAATGGTGAGAGTGAGCTTCCTTGTCTGGTCCCAGATATTAGGGGGGAAACTTGGTTTTTTTACATTGAGTGTGATGTTAGCTGTAGTTTTGTTACTATAAGGTTTTTATCATATTGAGTTTTGTGACTTCTATTCCCATGTTTGTGAGTTTTATTTTTTCCTTATGACTAGGTGTTAAATCTTGTCAAATGCTTTCTCTCCATCTATTGATATCATTATATGATTTTTATTTTTCCCTTTGTTGTTATGGTGTGTTACATTGATCGGTTCAACACATGTTGAATCATCCTGGAATCCCTGGAACGGATATCACTTGGTCAAGATTTATAACTTTTAATGTGTCATTGAATTCAATGTGCAAAATTTTTGTTGAGATTTTTGCATCATTTTCATCAATGTGCCAGTCTACAATTTTATTTTTATGTGCTGTCCTTGCCTGTCTGGAATCAGTGTAATGTTAGCCTTTTAGAAAGTATTTGGGAGTTTTCCCTCCTCTCTTATTTTGTGAAAGAGTTTAAGGAGGATGAGTGTTGGTCTTCCTTGAATATTTAGTGGAATTTATTAATGAAGTCATCAGTCCTGGATTCTTGTTTAGGAGGCTTTTGATTGCTACTTCTATTTCTGTACTTGCGGTTAGTAGTTCAAGTTATCTGTGTTTTTTTGGGTCAGTTTTGGAAGGTTGCATGAACCTAGAAATCTGTCCATTTCTTTAATGTTAGTGAATTTGTTGGCACAGAGGTATTCAGAGTAATTTCTTAAGATTATTTCTGCATCTGGAATGTTTATTGTAATATCCCCTCTTATTTCTGATGCCAGTGATTTAATGCTTGCTTATTATAATACATTTGAACATATGTTTACCTTCATAAATATAAACATGCATACATACACATATGCATATATACATATATGCCTACTTACTCCTAGATGTAGCCTTATAAGGAGACAGAGACATAGATGCATGCAGTATATAAAAATCAATTTATCTTCTTTTGAGTTCTGGGGACAAGAGGAAGGTCTAAATGCAATCAGTACAATCCAGTTGTTATCTTCTCCCTTTTCAGTTACTGAGATCAACAGCCCATGTAATGTCAGTTATCCCTAATCAGATTGAAGTGTGTAATGCATGTCTATGGATAGCTAGTTAATATGTCACAGTAATAATTCCCTTCATGTTTTAACTCTGTATAAATTCATAAGTGTGTATTCTATTAATTTTTGGACAAGGATCTGAATTATTGGTGAAATTTAATCATTAGCAATAACATTTTATCAGTCATTAGCTATATTTACAAAATACAGTATTAATGGAAAAAATATAAAAGTGTACTTTGTTGCATGTATATATTGTAATATGAATCAAGAGAGAAGAGCAAATAGTATCAAATTAGGTAGCAAAATTTATGACAAGTAAGTGCAATGCAAATGCAATACATATCAGTCAAAATGAATATAGCAGATATATTTCTATTTAGATATAGTTAAGTAGGCAAAAAATTTTAGAGTGACATTTTGAATTAAATGGTAGTAAGAATACTCATATTGAATATAAACATTCCTTGGTTTGGATTTTAACTCCAGCGCTTACTTGAAGTTAATTGACCTGCTGAGCTTTGGTTCCCTTGCCCACAAGAGATAATGAAACAAACAGCTATTTATCAGTTACCATGTGTCCTGTAATAAAGTTCACACATGCAACCTAACTTTTACTGAAGTAAAGAAATATGTTTGTTTTTCTTTAGAGCAGTGCAATTCTAATATGTTGTCTGTAATTTACTTCTGACTGTTTTCTTTTATATGAGAAAATTCAGGTTCACAAGTTTCGAATACTATTGAAGTTATTTACCATTTTGACCAGTGTGGATGTCTCCCTCTCTTCTGTCTTCATGTTTTGTTTTGTTTTTAATTGTCTCTAAAAATTACAATATCCTCTATTTATCAAAATTTGGAAGATTCCTTTACCAAAACCTGATTCCAACCTCCAGCACAACCTGAATGTTCATAACAAAATAGCTTCTGTAGAAGATATTTGATTATTAAAATGATCTTAATTTGAACACAATCAGAAGGAACATTTTCAAAGATGTAACATGGCCATACTGTAGAGGTAGTGAGGCACACTTTTATAGCCTGAAATGTCAAAGTCTTCCATTATGGTTAACAAGAGTAATATGAAAGAAGGTCATATGCCAGCATTCCCGTTTATGAGAATATATGATCTGTATTAATCTAAATTGAAATTTCGGTGCCTTACATATTTCTCATTGTATAAGGGGATCATAATTTAAAATTTTAAATGTTTATAAGATATTTATTTAAAATAATGATAAAATGTAAGTTATAATCTATAAAGAGATTATTTAATACTTTCAGAATTATATCAAGGAATCATGTAAATATTCTTAGGTCTCTCAGGTTGAATTAGCCCAACTTGAACATGTTAAATTTTTAGAAAATTTCAAAACAAAAAAAAACCTTAAACAGCACTCCTATTTCAATGATGGTAATGATTTAAACTTGACATAAACATGTATTGTTTGCTGTTTTATTGCAGACTATGAGAGTCCTGACAAATAAATATTATATTTTGATATAGGGATTTTAGGGTATAAAAGAAAATGTTCCCTTTTTCCTTTTGGGTTCTTCTTGTCTATGATTTCCTATAATAAAAGACAGATTAACAGGAGAAAAACAAATGCATGTCCACGAGAGTATGTTGACTTCTGTACACATAGGAGATAAGCAGGAAATTTGACTCCCTGATATGATCCAAGTTGTCCCCTTACGTATTATAACCGGCTAAAGAAAATAGATTTTAGGGGTAGAGAACCAGTTTTGGTTACCCAGAAAGAACAGTGAAAAAGGTTTTGGTTGTTTGGCAGATTTTGCATCCTTGAACTTCTCCATTAATAGAAGTTTCTACAGCTTGCCTTCCTGGTACACAGAGACAGATAACCTTAAAAGTGGAGCATTCCTCATAAATATAAATCCCCCTTACAAAACAGTAATTTCTAGTAGCTTTGTAGATATTTTCTTGTTTCAGCTATTTCATAAAAATAATCAACCTAAAATAATCGTACATTAAAGAGGCATATTTGGGGGTGGCAAATCCTTCTCTCCTTCAGACTCTTGGATTTAATATTTCTTAATAAGCTTTTAGAAAGAAGGTACAGTTGGTAATTCTGGCAAATGGTGATGAGTATTTCTCTAGAACTACATGATCTTCTTTTGACGTGTGTTGGAAATGGTCTTCAGGGTGAGTGATTAGTAAGGTGAGATAGCCAATATTGACATTAAGTGCCAAAAAATATTGAATAGTTGAGTTTTACCAGTCACTTAAAGAGTAAATTGCACTGATGACTCAGGTATTAAGTCTGTGGCTGTGGCATAGTTCACACAGAGCCCAAGGACCTGGGTTTCCGAACAGCTAGATAATAAAAAATGTCACCCCTCCCTCCCTTCCTTCCTTTTATCCTTCCTTCCTTCCTTCCTTGCTTCCTTCCTTCCTTCCTTCCTTGCTTCCTTCCCTCCTTCCGTCTTTCTTGACTTCATTGCTACCTGCTTTTTCTCTCTTAATGAATGACTAAATCATTCTAGAAAAATATTAGTTTGTTGGTTTAAAAATAATAATGTTGAATTTTAGTATTATGTGTTTTCTTTGATACTTGTGTGTAGCATAAAATATAAGATTATAACAATTTAAAAGAGACAATTTTAAAACATTTCATGCAGCAAAAACATTTGGAGAATTTTCATCTTTGAAAAATTAGTTCAAAACAAAATTACTATCAATGTATCATGACTTATTTTATATTTTGTCAATATTATTTGATACTTATTTTCAGAACTGTTAGCACCTACATTTGTTTTTAACTCGTGATAAAATACTGTACATAGTATAATCACTATGAAAATGCAAAAAGCTAATTCTATCAGAGCTACAGTGAAAATGCAACAATTTGTTTCTTATATATAGTAACAATAAAATATTAAAGTTCAAAGTGTTATTTTGTAGAAGAGATAAAACACTGACCTTGGAATTCTAATTCTACAAAGGCCTTTATAACTCCTTTTTCATATATTAGCAAAGCGACCTTGGACAAGTCACTTAAACTTTATGAGCTCTGGTTTCCTTTTCTATAAAAGAGGGATAATGACTTCCTCTTCTTAACTACCAAATTATTGAGGTCATGAGATACAGTGGACATTAAAGTACTGTCCAAATTGAAGCAATACTTTATTATTATTATTTTGTTTTTTAAGTCTTTTTTTAAAAGATAATATAAAGTAGCTATTATTTCAGTATATAATAGTGAAGCTATCAAAGAGAGAATATAAATTAATAATTTTCAATAGTGACTTTGATTCTGACTTTTTGTTATTGGGCATTAAAAGCTTAAGGCACATTTAAGGTTACTTGACAAAACAGACATTTGATTATTACATAATATAAAATGTTTTATTCATATTATTTGAGCAATGTTGAAGAAGTTAAAAGTGACATTTAAACCAGAGTGGAGGAGTTAAGTGTGAATCAAACTTATATTTGCCAAAATAGCTACCTGGTATTCCTACAGATTTTATGGGTAAAAATAATTCCTAAAGTTTATTCACACATCTTTCTTCATGTAAATTCCTGGGTTTTAAAGGCTATTACCCTCACAGTGTTTGTACTGTACTTTATTGGCATTAATAATATATTGAAATAAATGGTTTTAAAATTTGGAAATGCTTGATTGTTGAAAAATTGTAGTTATTATGAAAAACAGTAGAAAAAGAACAATTCAATTAAAATTGAGTGACATTTGGAAAGGTAGCCATTGTTATAGAGAACGAGTAGAATTGCACCTTATAAAAATTAATGTAAACTTTCTTTAAATTTAGATTATGGTTCAAAACCTTTAATCTCTCAACTGTCTATGAATCAACCTAAAGCTATAAACAGAGAGAATTTCAGGTTTGAAAATAATATTGCTAAAGAATGTGCTCAAAATGTACTTCTTGTTCAATGTCTTATTTAAAATCTAACAGGTTTCCAGAATTTTTAATCATGTAGACTTTACTCCTAGTGTGTTTGCTTCAGGTTACTGAGGCTGAGAGATTACCTTTACTAAATTCTAAAACAAAACAAAGCAAAAATTCTCATAGGAAATTCTGATATACAGGATAGATAGATTGATAGAGGAGTCAATAACTCAGACATAGAATGAATTCTACATTGACATTCTTTCATTTAGTCCCTTCGAATGGGAAAAAAATAAAACCCTTCTTCAAACATTCCATAGTTGATTAAAATTTATAAAATGCATGTCCCTTCTAGGTTCATTATATTTTGGTATCGTTATTCAGAATAGTTTTCTTTTTAATTAGAAAATTGATGTTTATTATTTTTATTCTCTTAGCCTCCAAATATGTTTATCAATATTTGATAATCATGCTGTTGATACATGCAAAAAATTATATATATAGTATTAAACATGAGCTTTTTTTTTAACCCTGAATATAACTGGCTACAAAATTGAAATAATATAAATACTATCAATGTTCATCTTTCTTTAGCCAGAAATAGGTTACTCTGCAGTGGAGAATCAGCAAATGCAACGTAACTGGAGTGTGAATATATTATTTTCTTCCATTAAACAGACATTTAACAAATCGGTATATCTTATGTCATTAATTAATATGATGCCATTGATTTTAAGTCATAAATTACATGGATTTTTTTTCTTTTTTATTTTCAATTTATAATTTGGGCAAACCATCTAACCTCTTATTGTCTTAATCTGAAAAGTGCAGCTATTTAAGACCTACCTCAAAAGTCATTGAAAAAATGAAGAGAAAGCTTGTAAAATGCTATTTGCATATTATGAAGATCTTCACAAATGTTGCTATTGTCATCATATTACTGTTAGCTTGGTACATAAGTAATTGGGCATGAGAAATGCAGCAAAAAAAAATGAAGCAAAAAAAAAAAAGAATTAACAACAACAACAAAAAACATAGAATTAATCTGTTCTGATGCCTTAAAGTGATTTTGTGTCATGCTAATTGTATAATAAGTTAAAGTAAGGCTTTCACTGTTTTGATTTTCTCTAGAACAAGCTGAAATAAAAAGCCCAATTTGTTTCTAGTCAATATAAAATACCTGTGAATCAATGCACTATACAGGAGGCAATAACAATACAGTGTCCACTAATCAGTCTTGTATATGGACTCTCCACAGTGCTCAGTAGTTAATTCCAGCTTCTGACTCTTCAAAACACCACATGTCCACAATTCCTTGAATTCTGGTTTCCAGTGATCAATCTTTGGAGGGAAACATAGGGAACACGATGAACATATTCACATTCTCTTTTGATAGGAAGGGGAGATTCAGAGGTTACCTTTTGTGGTATATTAGCACAACTGTGCTTTTGGAACATTGGAAAACTGGTTGCTATGTAGCATAATAGTCTCATAGTTCATACTGTGGAGAGAGTGTCGGGGTAGTGTGTTGCAGGGCACACTTGGATTCACAAGGACTGAATTTTGTCAAGATGATCCTCTACATGTGTTAACAATAGAATCTTGCCTCATCAGTCAGAAGGTATATTATTCCAAATGTCCACATCTTATATCCAAAGAAATTTGGGATTTTATGAAAATACCAATAAAATTGATGAGAATTACTTATCCTTCTACAATTTACAACACTGTATAAACTATAATAGATTACAGTGGGTTTTTATATTATCCATTCTTTCCTGTCAAAGAACTCATATAATTCACAATTTCAGAGCTATAGACATAGCTTTATTTTTTTCTGGCTCACAATTATTTCCCTGAGTTCTCTTGCCCCATGTAATCTGTGATGGGTTGCTTGGTTCTTATTTCAAAACCACTACTTATGCAGAAACAGCATTAACATTTCAAGTCTTTATTAATTTATTTCTATGGACATTTTGGCTGCCTTTCAACTGGCTTTGGCTGAATAGTGCTGCAGATTTCAGACTATAACCTAAGCCTTGTCAGTCTTGGTTTTCTTCAATAAACCACAGTCTCTCATGGAGTGATTTGCTGTATCAATGTGTGGAACATTTAAAAGAAGGTCTTGTTAGAATATTATGATCCATTCAATTAATATTTGTTGAGCACCTATTGTGTGTAAAACATAGCAAATAGAAAACAGATGAAAATTCACTCTTGGAGTCTATATTCTAATGATAAATAGACACTACAAAAATAAATTATATATATGTGTGTGTGTGTGTGTGTGTGTGTGTGTGTGTATGTGTGTATATATGCAGGTGTTAATGAGAAAATTGAGAAAATAAAATAAAACAAAAACGGAAAAATATACCAGGAAGTAGAGAGTCAAATAGTGTTAGTTTACTGGGAAATAAAACTTGTACGCAGATCTGAAGTAAGCAATAGACAAAGACAGATGAATGTCTGAGAATAATCATCCCCAGTATAGGAATATCACAGGACGCAACCTCAGAGATGTCCACATACTTGGTATTCTGGGGAAACTACGAAGAGGTCAATATTGCTAAGGCATCACATTCAAGAAGAAATGTAACAGGAGATGAAATTAATGAAGTGATAATGAGCACAGTGTAGATTCAGTTTAATATTTGCTTTTACTCTGAAATATAGACTGGTTTTGACTAGAATATTGTTATCACCAGTTCATTCATTCATCAAATCTTTATCAGAAATCTTATATGTATTTGACAGTATTCTAGGTAAGAGCCATACATTAGTAATTCAGGAGACAAAAATTCAAACTTATTAGTGACTGGAAGCAGTGGAAGGTATGTTTGTTTTTCTCCTGGAAAATAACTACAAAAAATAAATTTGCTAATGGGTGAATGCATGAAATAATATGAGAGTACACAAAAAATATGAATATCGTAACTGCTTTAGGAATAATTTGGAGTTGATCATTTCACTCAAACACATACAAAGTAGGGAGCATTATTATTTGAATTTATATTTATGACTTTAAGGTTTAAGAAAAAGCACTTCCCTACACGAATACATGAATCTGTATAAGAAACACAGAAGTCAAGAGAGATGAAAATCAGAAATTTGGTTAAAGGTCAATTGGAAGACCTGGCTTATATAAGTGACCAAATGGACTAATCTCTAGATCATTTATAACCCTCTAAGGGAAAGATTTTGGTCTTTCTACTATACTTTTAATAGATTAGCTCCTCTCTAATTAGAATCAGGGGCCTCTAAGCAAATAACATATCCAGATTGAGTTCCTACTAATGAATAGGGACTTGAATTCTGGAATGGCTCTCTGATATAAATTTCTTCAGAAGGAACCATAGATGGAGATTTTTTTTTTCTCTCTAATCCCAGTGTCTCAGAAGTTATGAAAGCAATGCTATTGAAGAGGACCAAAGATTCAGAAAAACCAATGTGATATAGATGTCTTGTGTTGTTATTCTCAGATGACCAAAAGCTCTGTGATAAAATGGCTTAGAGAAGGAGCTGCTTTATAAGTGTCCACCTGGCACTTGGCAAAGTAGTCAGTACCATTTTTACCAGTCTTTAGTAAAGTAGAAAATGGAATCAGATTAGTGAAAGAAAAATAAAGTAGGAAATCAGATCAGGTCCTAGCTAAAGTATACCTTTATCTATTAAAAAAAAAAATCACAATTAACTAAGATCTATTGGAATGGAGGAAGGGACAGGCCTAATATTTTTTGAGTGGATTATTTTTCCTTACATGATATGGCTACCTATCAGTAATAAACTACATTTGTCTGCTGTTACCTAATTTTACAAATGTGAGATTGTGGCAGCTAGGAAAGAAGCAGTTATTTTCAGTGACTTTAGTTTAATGTTTAAATTTTCTAAAGGAAGTGTTGAATTGTGAGTTTTTTAGAATGATCAGCACTGACATTTGCATAGTTTTTATAAAAAGAATGTTCATTAGCACACTGCTGTTTAAGCTTCACAAAACCCCTGAGAAAAAGGCAGAGGAAAGTCTACATTTAACTGAGAGGGTAAGTAATGACTTTTATACTGTCACTGATGAGCAAGAAACCTAGGCAGAATCAAATCCAGCTCGTAAGCAGATGAATGTGGAATTCTTTGCACATATACCTCAAAACTATAAGCAACTCTCTCTCTCTCTATATATATATACATATATATACATATATTTGTTTCATGCTTGAGCATTTATCTGCAACAATTTATGTTGACATTTTCATATATTGTATGACATTCTGACAAATAGTGTTTGTGTTGATTAACTATTGTGCTGTATTTCTAATACTATTTCCAAAATACACATCATAATGCAGATTTTATGTATATATACAATTATGCCCACTTGAAGCCTATTTTATGTTACTGTAATATTATTTCAATAGAATTATTTATTTAAAAAAGATTTAAAATGTATGATGGCAATGCCCATGCTTTGTTAATCATTCACAACAAGTATTTACCACTTGTGAGTAATCAAGTGAATTTTTGCTTGTTTATTATACAACAAAAGAAAATGAGGACTTTATTAAATACAATGAATTGTTTTGTATCAGAGATAATCATGATGCTTCACATATCTAAATTTCAAAGCCTAAAATCAAGTGATCAGAATATTACTGATCTGTTTAACTTGACAATAAAGCAATTTGTACACTAAAGCTAGACATTAAAAAGGACCCTTAAATTGTTGCATCATATATTTAGTTGCTTTGAATATAATGTAGAATTCTATCAAATGTTGCCTAACCAGAAGCTGGTATAAGGATATAAATTTTGCATTTTCTTTGCTCTTCCTTGCTTCCAATCATCCCATCTTCAATAATAAGCAGAAAAAACTCTTCAGAAGTTTGATAATTAAATGAAGGAACAAGCAAATATAGGTAAGGATATAAAATGTCTTAATAATATTAATTTTCACAATCCTTTAAGGATAACTCAAATCAGAGACAAATAAATAGAAACTGTTGATTTTGAACACTCAGGTTATAAAGCAGAGTAGAAAAAATTCAAGTAACAAACAATCAAGGTGAATATAAAATAATTATAGTCACATTGTTTTTCATATTTAAAATGTCATTTATTCTGTGAATAAGAGATCATGTCCAGAAAAAATTCCTACTTTATTGATTGTATTTATCTATTTATTTTGCTTTATTGTTATTACACTGTTTGAATACAGCATTTTTAACATATATAAAATTTCTTATAGTACAAAATCTTGTAACCAAAAAACCTGTACAGTAAGTCAAGTAATACAATAAAATCTATAAAGTACCTAGGGATCCATTTAACAAGAAACCTACAAAAGAAATAAGCCACAAACTATATGACTTTACAAAAAGTAATGAACAATTTCTGAATAATTGTGATATCAGTCATGTCCTTGAATGGGAAGACTCAGTATTTCAAATGTATCAGTATTATTTACCTTCAATTAATTCTTATCGTCCATTTAATTTTAATAATATATTAAATCTTTTTGTTAATTTAGTTTAAATCTCATGGTCAACTGGGAAAATCAATGTAAAAGAATAGGAGATTAGAACAAAAAACTTGAAAAAACAAAAAACAAAAAACAATGCACCATATCAAATATCCAAACTTCATTCAAAATGTACTGTAAATACTTACAAATAAATCAGTAGAATTTCTTAAAGTATCAAGATGTAAATATATAATTCTATGGGAATTAATTGATTAAAAGTGGTAGGAAACAGAGGGGTAATCTACACATGATATTGTAGCACCTAATTCTACATCTAGCAGATATTTTAAAATAAGATCCTTGACAGCATTAAAAAATCCCCGCTGATTTATAGGAATTAAAGGACTTTTAATACCCAAGAATGCCATAAGAATTTTTTAAAAGCTTTTTAATTTAATATAGTATCTAGAACAATCACTAAGTCATGAATGAAACTAGTATTAAAGGATACTTTGACAAAAAACAGATGAAACAACTAAGAATCATTTATATAGTAAAATATCTTAAAACCATAATTAGAAAATGCATTAATACCAGAAACATCAAGAAGCAAATCCCAAGTTAGAATTGGGGTGAGGACATCAGACTGGGATTCAGGAAAATAATGAGGAGAAGCAAAAGAAGGTAGAAAGAGTCTTGCACTTTCACATACACAGTTATAGGATACTTCCTGTCAGTCTGATAGAGAATCCCCAGGCCAGAGTCAACATAGAGGACTGCCAATTCTCTCTGGAATGAGGCTGACTTAGCAGCCCTTGGTGCTCAGTCATTAGTTAGGAGAAGCTAGGGTTAGCTCTTCCACAATAACTTATGTAACTACATCTGGCAGTTGATTCAGAGTGGGAACATGAGGGACCATGAGTTAATATTGTTCCACCCAGAGGGAGATCTGAGAAGCATATTGGTATTTCCATTCCAAAACACAGGAAACAAAGACACAAATACATCATTAAGAATAAGATAACCAAATAGAAATGGGTAAGAATATAAGCACATGGTGATATTTAAAAAATACCCATTAATTAAAAAACTATGAAAATATGATTTACTTCTATCAGTAAATAAAGACAAATACAAGTGACAATTAAACACAAAGTTTCCACAATTTGACTGGCCAAAGACATTAAAAGACTAACATAAGTGTCATATATGGCAGTTAAGTAATTTTGAAGGGTGATTGGGCACACTCATATAGATTAGATTTATAATTCTCTTATTGAACAAATTCACTTCCTATTTTCTAATGCAGCATTACTGATAATGGTGAACTTATTTGATATATCCTAATTTTCCACAACTAAAAGAATGTTTGAATAAATTATTGAGAAAGTTGCTTACTTTGACTTAGTGTCCTTATGAAAAAGTAGCTATAGTCCCCAACTCACAGAATTTATGTTTGTGTGAAGATTTAGATATGACATTTAAACTGATCAAAATTCTAACCAGAATTAGTGATGAATACTTAATATTAGATCTCATTCAAATGGAACATTAATGCATTTAGAAACAAATTAGGCAGGTAAGTATACACTATTGAAGCAGAAGGAAATATTCATCTTTATTGACTGAAAAAGCAAATGTCAGAAAAATGTTAACATAGTTTAGCAAAAATAAAACTTAAAATAATATGTGCATGCATGTGTAGAGAAAAATATCTGAACATGAAAAGTATAAAATTAACAGTGATTCACTATGGAGACTTTACTCATTAAAATTCTGTATTTTGGCTTGTGTATTTAAAAGAGGACAGATTTTTCTTTCATTTATGAAATTTAGGGAAAAAGGCAATGATATGAGTAAATTTCCAAATAATCTAAGACTACTTCAAGTTAAAAAAAAAATAAAACACAGCAACTTTCATTTATGGAAAATAAAAATATGTTCTGAAACTAAATCACTAAAATATGTTAAATAGCATCTAGATGTCACTTACTCAGTGTTCCTTTTTAAAAGGGAATGCTTTGTAGGTAGGTTCTGATTTTCTTTTTTCAAATTTCTCCTCTCAGGTCTAAATATTTTAGAAATTCTGTTACAGGTCACTGGAAGAGTAAATAAATGAACATCTAAATCAGGAATTACTAATACAGATAAAAGTTAAAAGAAAAATATAAATTCTGTAGACAAATTCTTAGCAATATTACTAAATATTTTTGCATGTGCTTGTCTGTGCTTAGATGGC
The DNA here is from genome assembly GCA_004363575.1 of Solenodon paradoxus. NCBI lineage: Eukaryota > Metazoa > Chordata > Mammalia > Eulipotyphla > Solenodontidae > Solenodon > Solenodon paradoxus. The sequence goes on along the minus strand of RJWH01000549.1, from coordinate 573,073 downwards.
TCGTTCATACACACATACACACACACTTACCATATAATTCAGCCAGTTGCATTCTTATTATGAAAATACTTCAATCCATTTTCTTCAAGTGTATTAAGTCAATCATAACTTATGCTCCCATGATAAATAGGTTGTATACATGATTTAATTATAGACAGCAGGATTCCACTTATTTGGAAAGAGCACTTGCAATACGGATAATATATGATCATTGTCTAACAAGAGTGCTTTCACAGCATTTTATAATTGGAGATTGTGGGGGGAATCTTACCTCTAGTTGGTAAGTTTTTAGTGTGTGAATCAAAACAATCCGGCCACGTCCCATGTTTCACAACCTGCTCTGGTTTGGGTGGTATATACTGAAGCAAATACACTAAAACAAAAACAAAACGGACAGGGCCAGAGTTTTTAATGACATTGAGTTTCTAGTCTCATTGTTTGAATGGCAATGTTTCATGCTTGTCATTGGACTTTGCTAATGAGTCTATATAGCTACAAAGTTTGTATATATGAAGCAAAAAACAAACTTTTTTTTTAGTTTTTATTATGAATTAGTATGGGAATCTTAAGTTGGTTTGATGGTAAAGTCCTTATTCTTAATGTCCATGACAGCCTGCTTGGTAAGCATTGTTATTTCAATTTTAGGATAAAGAGGCTGAAAGTGAGTTGGGGCTGAAGCCCTTTGTCCAAGGCAGAATTGGAATTCTTCCTCAATGTTTCAAAGGTAACCATCTGATCTGTTTATGTTACACTTTTTAGCCTCCCTATAATTTTTCTCCTTTTCACTAATACTCTGCTGTTATTATAATCATTTCTCATATAGGATAATTTCCCTCCAAATTTCTGAGTTAAGTGATACCATCTTGTCCACTTATCTTTAGAATAGGCTCTTATATGGAAATTGTTTTGAATTGTCCTCTCTAAACACTTCTTTATTTGCAAACTTTCATCCCTTTTTATTTTAGTCTTGTCTTTATAGGTTTCTTTCCAAATATCCATTGATGACATGGAAAAAAATAATTCTTCAAAGTTCATTTTCAGCTGAAAGATGCTTGTCATTGCCTGGGTACAGCTCAACCTCTCTTCTCCACAATTTGCTTAAACTTACCATTTAATTCATTTTTCATAGAACTTTTTGCATGTAATTTTGCAATACCAAAATATCTGTTTGAGTTGGGATCATTTATTGGAAGAAATAGAAATTATTCACAAAGTTCAGGTTCCTTACGGTGAGCATTTCTTTTCATTTGAATTCAAGTAGAGAAGACAAATTTTAGTAAGTCTTATTACAGGCTTAATTGATGATAGACAGGAAAAGTCCAAAGCTGAGACAATTCATTTGATGACTTTATGGGCTTTTTTCTCTCTTCAGTTCCTGTACTCTCTTACCCTCCCTTTTGTGGTTGATTCTGTCTGTGAAAGTGTGTCTGAAAAGATTTGCCTACTCCCAAAATACATGATTTCAGAGTTCCCCTAACATATCCTCATCAGACCGTGTTTCCTGAATCTCTTCATTAAAATCTTTGGAAGATAGACACCACATTCTGTGTGGCCTTAACTGATTAGCCAGGAGGGTAGAGTCGACCCAGGGGAAAAGTCATTCTTTCTGACTAAAGTTGTTACTTATAATTATTCCCAGAAAAATGAATCTCTTATCTTCTGCTATCTCATCTAAAGAATTCAGACTTCCTAGATAATAGGACTTGGAGCAGATATTTGTTGCCATCATTTAATCTTAAAATATTGCCTCACATTTTTTTTCAGTTTAGTATTTGCTCTCTATATGTTGACATTAAATTGTGGGAAGGTACAATCAGGGAAAAAGCACAAAGTATTGTTAATAGCAAGCAAAATATGTGAAATTATATTTTCAGAGAGCTGAGGCTGACGGTGACTAAAAGCCACTTGAGTCTGATGGCTCTTTGGTGTCTATCTGATACACATTGGTGGTTTCTCTCTTGTTACTCTTGGACAAATGTTCAAACCACTAAAACCACTTATGAAATTGGCACTTGTAATAGGAAAAGTCATTTCCTTATTTTGGGAATCTTTTACCATGGAGAAGAGTCAGCTCCAAAAAAAAAAAAGGCTTCGAAAGTCCACTCAAAAGTACCAAAGAGGGAAAAACAATCCACAGATATTCTTTATTGCAGCAGTATCACTTCTTAAGAGATTTATATTTTAAGTGTAAAATGATATAAAGTAGTATAAGGAGAAACAAGCATTTCTCCCTCTTTCCTATCCCTCTACCTGTTGCTGTCTGTGTTTTAGAAAATTATAATTTTCAAATTAACTGCTGTATCTTTAGAATACTAATTGATAATATATTACCCTAAAATTAAAACATATAAACCAATGAAATTTAATACCATTTACCATGATTTTGATTAGGAAATATCTGCTAGGAACTTATTTTTTTTTTATAATTAGAATTCTATTGGCTATAGTTTATCAGAATTAAATTGGAAATCATTTAACTCATCAAACTGAACTAAAGTAATTTAACCATTATGCACCGAGTATTTTGCTGTGGCTTTTGTAATTATTGACCCATGCTTGAAATCACTGGCTTTAGTTGAGGAGATGTAGAATGACAGTAATTAGTATATACCATTTTCATAATGCCCTAATAAAATCTCCAAATCCAAATCAATACTGTTAGATACACCCCTCCCTCTGTATGTGTGTGTGTGTATCTTGAGATTTAAGAATACTAAGTGTTAAAATGTTAAAAGTGTTCAATCATTTAGTTACTCACATTAACTCAAATTAAAATTTTCTTTTTAATTTGAGTTATTAAAACCTAACATTTTAGTGGGTCACTCATTTTGATGCAAATGTACCTTTTACTTTCATGAAGTCTATTCCTGGAGTTCAATTCTGAGTCATTTAAATGAACTTAGAAAAACAATATGTCTATGCAAACCATTTAAAGACCACATATTTGAACTTTTTGAACTATTTCATTTCTGGCACTTTTAGTTATCTTTTTACGAATAGAAACTTTTCGTCAAGAGAGACATAATGTTCAAAATGAATCTTTACAAATTTAATTATAGCAGGAAGATCTGGAGTTATTTAGAAAAAATGCAAAGACTTTCCTCAAAATTTTATTTTGCAAAGCTTTTTAATCAAGATGAAACATTAGTTTTACCATAAGGTGAAAAATAAGTAAGATATTATATAACTACACTTAGGAGTGTAATAAACGTTCACATATAGTAATTACTTTGATTGAACTTCTTTTGTAAATTCTGTATAGATTCTCCTGGAAGCAATGGAAACAATTTTAGAAAGCAAAAGCACTTGAAAAAATTGTATATTTTAATATAGTCTTCTGGTAATGAAAATAAATAACTTTATATTGAAATATGTAGACATTAAAATTTAAAAAACTCTAAGCATTATAGTAAATGCATTTTCTTTGTATATAAATGCAATATCTAAATCAAGATATACATAAATATGCTAAATATAGATAGACATACATACATTTTAATAAACATAAAGGGAACATGTTTCTTCTTTGATTATTTTTTGAGGTAAAAATAACCTAAATAGAAATCTTGGTGTTCAACTACAAATATTTGCAGTACATATCCTGCTATTTCTGTTGCATTTTGCTTCTTAATTCAATTAACTTTCATAAAGTTTTTTGCAGCTTTTTACAGTTTCATTTTACTTCTTTTTGTTTCTACGTGTCCTTCGTCAGGAAACTTAAAATTCTACTACACTTTTAATCATACTAACTTTTAAATATACTCTAGGATGTAATTTGCTTTCACCTTTCTGTTTTTATTGTTATTTCAAAAGCACCATCTAGTCTTAACTTTACAAAACATAATCTAGGTTTCATAAAATTTGTTTTTATTTTTATATATTTTTACAAGCAATAAAATCCTCTACATTCCTCCCATTATTTTACAAAATCTTGTTTATTCATTTTACAAGAACATTTTGATATTTGTTCCCACAAATGTTCTTAGTTTTATTACTCATTAATCCTTGCTACTACATAATATGGACAACAGAAGCCCAGTTTCCTAGTTTTAATGTCCAGCGATACTGCTTCTTCCTGGCAGTCTCCACTTTATGCCATTTTTTTTTTATTTCAGTTATTGACTCATTATCCAGCCTTACTCCTAGAAATCTGAAGTAAGTTTTAATGAGTTTATCCCAGAATATCCTCTAATTAATTTCCCTTGATAGTGTACAATATTTTGAAGGATTAAGCTGACATTGGCCTTCTATGTATGTTCTGTATCTTACTTTCATCAACGTAGTTGACTATGACAATAGACTGAATCATTTTGTCTTTGGTAATCATTAGCAACATTATTGAATTTCCAGACATTTTTGAAACATTTCCTTAATTTAATATTTCACTGACAATTTTAATTAGGATTTATGATGGCTGAATATTTAGATGTTTGCTAAATGCAGATTTATTTGAATATTCCATGTTACAATGTTGGTTGCATTGATTAATTTGATTAAATTTTGCATGTTAAATCTTTGATTCGAATAATGTGTTATCAAATTTCTAAGTTACAAATTTATTTCTGGGTATTAGTCATTTAGATGCCCCCTTTTAAATACTTGCATGTACCTGCAAGCACACACACACACACACACACACACACACACACACACACACACAATCCACTTTGTGTACACTAGGTTTACATAAGGTGTTTCTAGTTGAATACACTAAAATTCAGTACTCTCCTTCCCTTTATAACAAACTGTATGGTGGGCATGTATTGTGGAACTGCAACAAATAAAGACTGTGGCTAGCATATATTTTTGATTGAATTTGTATATCTTACATATTTATGTACCATGGGCATGTATAGGACAGAGAATAAGGGGGAAACCTTTGGAAATAAAATTAAAATTAGAAGTACTAATTTGACTTCTCATGAATAATGTCACTTTCAATAACAACATTTCTACTAGATAATAAAAATGAGAAATATGTTTATAGATGATTTTACCAAAGAAATCAATGTTAATCAAGAAAACATTTTATTATATATTAAATAATAGTGTATCAACATTCATGTGTAAATATTTTTGAGAAAAAGTATTATAGTTTCACAATAGACTAAACTACTAGTACTTTAAGATAATTAAAATATCAACTTAAGAAATGTATTTATATCATGATATAATTTAGAAAAAAACACATGTAATACAGAAATATATTTATCCCATACATGTGAAATTATGCTGGTACAGTTTATAAATAATTAAAGGTTTTAAAATAAATTTATAAACTATGCAACACAAATTTGACTGAAAACTGTATTTGTGTTGTGTGTATGTATACAAGTAAAATCACAATATATTCCTGCCTTCTTATGTTGTGGTGTTGGGCTGTTGATGGGTCAAAGAAATCCAAAGTCTAACAAACAAAAAATTAATGAAAATGCAACCCAGTCTTTAATAGTAGGCTTTTTAAAAACATTTTCGAGTGACCCAGATTCATGTCCCTTGGTGGCACTTCAACAAAATAATCTTTTCCTTTTTTTATTTCAATTTTTCTACAATTTTGTAGTTGTTTAGGAGATTGTAGACTTATAATTGCATTAAATCTCATTTTTCCACTCTGGTTTCCCCCAAAACTCTGGTCAGTCTTTTCATTCTCTGTCATATTTCCTTGGTTTCTGAAGGACAGAAGCCTGAGAAGCTGGGTGCAAAAGCCTGAGAGAAAGAATGAGAGTTGAGCAAAGAAAATGGAAATTCCTGTGCTTAAATGCCTGTGTGGACAGGTGTTGGAGTGGTGTGTGTGTGTGTGAGAGAGAGAGAGTGTGAGAGAGAGAGAGAGAGAGAGAGAGAGAGAGAGAGAGAGAGAGAGAGAGAGAGATCTGGTGGTAGGAAGAGGTTTCTGTGGGGAACTCAGAACATTAGTGCATCCTTTTCCTATCACTCTTATAGTCATGATCTATATCTCTATAATATTCACTTTACAACTTAGGTAAAATGCTGATGGAAATTCCGATTAATACTCTAAACAATAAAAATAACCTGTAAGGATAACACCACACTAGGCTACATCATTAATCAGCCTCTCTAGTAGACTTCCTGCAAGTACACAGTAATTTTTCAATGCCTCATTTAAAATTTGCTTAAAAGTCTGTGATAATTTTTTTCATAAAATTTAATGGGAGGAGGCTTATAAAAAGCAATGTAACTTAAATAGCAAAAATCCTATATATAAATAAGACAGTCATGCATGCAAATGTTCGTACATATATATACATATACATATGCACACACACAATATATATGTATACATATATAATGTTTTTAAATTAAAATCATTCTTTACATTATGACAGAGAAGTTGCCTGGAAATAGCAGGAATCCCATTACTCATTAGTCATATAAAAATGAATATTTCACAGATACTGGGTTTATTCATGCATGGAATTATTGTTTTGGAAGGTTACAGAGGTGATCCCTTTTTAATTTCCTGATCACCTAGAAATACAGATTGCTGAAAAGCAGAGTCCCATATGATATAGTTATTAAATTTCTTCCTTTTGCTTCTATTTTTAAAACTCCTAATTTTAATGTTGAAAATGTACATACACACTTTGGTAAAAATAAATGATACTATGATTTTTTTGTCATGCTGCAATATTATTGCACATGAACAAAAGGTCAGGAATAACTATGTTGAAAACATATTGTCCTTCACTAAAACAGAGGGAAATCTTATAAAGTTTCTAGGAAGTTGACCCCTTATTATATGAAAAAGAGGCAATATATAGAATTGCCTCTATGCTTTATATTATGTTTGTTCCACTGGTTGAAGGTAAGAATATGAAATAAATAAGCATAAATAGATACAAATTTCCTTGTGTGCAAGGGGAAATTAGCAAATGTAATAAGCCATGGTAATAGAATAGATCTTTATCTAGAAAAATTATGAATTTGTTTTGATATAATTATTCTCTGTTGTCATTATGTTAACCTAATGTAAAATTATTTATGACAACAATACAATTGTACAAATGTTTGTCATATGAAAATAAATAATATGCACAATGATTCAAGTTGAAATGCAGAATGAAAAGACCCACTTTCAAAGTTGAAAATTAGTTTTCTGAGAAGATAATATAATTCTGTTTTGTAATGTCCCCACCCTATATTCTTCAATTTCAGCTAAATGTTTCAGAACAACACGCACAGTTGAGAAAAATATTCTTGGCATAGAATACTGGTAGAACATAGAGTCTTGGGAGCCAGATTGCTTGGGTGCAAGTGTCAGCTCCAGTATTTAACCTCCGCATGACCCAGGTTAGCTAATTAGCCTCAGTTTTCTCAGACCTCTTATAGACACAATTTAGACTATTTTATTCATTCAAGTAAAAAAAAATACTAAAAATACTAAAATACTAAAGTAGTATGTGCACATGCATGTGCAGATATGTATGCATGTATGGTAGCAAAAATTCTTGTGCCTAATATGTAAAGAAAAATATGGTATTACATAGGATTTAAAAATGGAAATTTTAATGCCATAATTACGTGGACATGTATAGACAAAATATTTCATTAGGTAGCATTTTATTAAATTTTAAGATTAATAGACAAAAAACATAGGAACACATATTATATGTTATGTTCAATAAAGAACTTGCCTTAGCTTTGTTAATCTACATGTTGTTTTTTTTTAATATTTGCTTAAATAATTTGGTAGATGTTATTCATTATATCCACATCCATTTGCCCACTTTTCTAAAGTACGTGCATGAAGAAGCAATTATTTGGGGATTATCACTGCTAGCTCTCACTTTTTTATATCTCATTATTGATTTTTATTTTAATAATTGGAAGAATAAATCCAGATAGACTTCGTTACTCATTTAGCTTTCTAAAATTTATAAAAATTATACTGTGCTTTATAAACCATGGTATACTTCATCAAATAATAAATACTAGCCTTATTATCATTTTGCAAAAACTGAGATAATTTTATAATCTTGATGCATCTGGCTCATTTAATACAGAGACAAGATATCTCTGTGGAAATATTAATATATTATTTAGTGATATAGACCAGCTGTGCCATCAAATTTCTTGTAGAGTTACTCAAATTTTAAGTTTGACTAATAGTAATGTTTTGCATCTTCTATACACACATTAGATGATATATTAAACTTTGAAACAATAGTATCAAGTATTTTATTATCTTTGAATACTTTTAATTTGAATACTTTAAATTTAAATAATAATAACAATAACAAAACTCAGAGTACCTAGAGGAAACAAAAGAAACAAATAGGAATGAGTATGAAGAAATGTAGGCTAGTGATTTGGAGAGATTTAGACAAGTGATACTTTATATCGCTAGGAGTTAGGGAAACGTGTAGCATACTGAATATCCTAAATTCTAGCCACAGTGGAAACCTGAAAGCACAAGGGATAACTTAATGTAAATGGAGGCAAACATGAACTTGAGTTATGAAAAGGATATAGAAAAGAAAAGGACTATTCTTACAGCAATTAGCCAATGCCAGAAAGAACCACACTGCCAAGTTATAGGCATATGGTACAAAAACAGCCTCATCTTTCTCTCCAAGGTCCTTTTCCAATGTTTCTCATGGACATTACTACAACAGAAGACAGGGGACAAGGAAAATCAGGGGCTGCAGTTCCTAGAGGTTAACTCAAATGGCACAAAGAAAGGCAAATTTTGAATATTGTGTTCACAAGTAGTTAAGGAATAGGAATGATTCAGCAAAATCGATGAATGAAAAAGTACATGCATGATATCAAAACCCATATTTCCAAAGCATTTAGTTTTTGTGTAACTTAGCACAAGCCACATGATGATTTCAGTGGAATAACATCATCTAAACCTTGAACCCATCATTATCACAAATATGACTTCAACTCATTAAGACTCCTTAAAGTGGCCATTGTCAAGTTTTTATTTCTATTGTGCCATTAGGTTTCCTAAGTGGATTTCTTGGTTAAAGCATCTATAACAAATTAGGTAAATTAGACCCATTTAGTCAATTAGAACTCTGCCCTCATTGACTGAAAAAAAGCTGAAGAGTAGAGGATTATCCTTTTCTCATATAAAATAAGTATGAACAGTGTGACTTATTAAGTACATGATTTCCCACTTCATCATCAATATAAAATTGTTTCTAATTGTAGTTTCTGCCAATCGGCATAACTGCAGAAGAAACAATGGAGCAAATATAGCAAATTAAGTTCACACCATTTTTGCAGACCAAGGAAACCCAAAACAAAGATGTCAGTGTGGAGATACTGTCACTTATAAATCAGACTCACCCATCAGGTTACAGAATATCTCCTTCAATCATTGTTATCGCTTAAAACATGTTACTTCTTCCTAGCTCCCTTATTATCCTATTTCTTCTTTTTTATTTTCAATTCCATAATATAGTGTGCTATATAAATAGGAAACTTTCCCATGATGCTACTAATATATTTAAAGGACATTTTATAACAGGAAATTATTGCTATGAAATTGTCATTGATGTTGCTAAGCCAAATTCAAAAACTGAGACAAGAAATGATTTAATTCCCTCAAAAATCCAAAATACAAATGTAAATTTGGAGATTTCTAGTTACGGCAGGCTCTTAAGGTTGAGTATAAGCCTTAGTGTAGCCATGCTAGCTCGTCTGGAGAAATGAGATAAGATGGGAAAATAAAGAGTATCTCAAAAGAAATTAATCATAGATAGCTGATATTCAAGACTATGCTTTTTCTCCACAATTCCAATTTTGGGTGTTGGGGGGGGGGTTCTTTTATTTTTTATTTATTTAAAGGAAAGGTACAGGTAGGAATGAAAGTGTGCTGGCAGGCAGGAAGTCTGAGAAGGAAGAAACATTTTATTTAGTTGTTCATCCTGGTCCTCTCTCTCCCCCAATCCAGAAACGGAAGGAAAATCCAGGTCTTTGCAATTTATGCTGACTGTGCCAGCTGAAGGTAATTGACTTAACCGGTAGGCCATCAGGAGTGCCTCTGTTTCCTTTAAACACATGGTTCATGGTTCACTAACAATGGCCAATCTTTAGAGGTTGCTGCCTTTAAAAGTAAATATACAAATATAACTAAAAGAGGCCATTTAAAGCTGCCTTTCCATTAAAGAAGAAAAATAAACCATACTATTACAGGAGATGTATTTCAAATAATGTTTTTTTTTGTTTTTTTTGTTTTTTTTTTCTTTGACTCAACTCTTCAGATATGGTGCAGTCTTCTGCAGCAAAGACATCTGAGGCCAACTGTAATCAACCCTAACACACTCTACAACAAACTAATCACACTGTGATATTGAAAACTGTGATATTAAGTGGGACAGGGTGCAGCAGGGGGATTCAGTATAACTCTCACTCTTCCTTTGTTTAAAATATCTCTGTTCTTCTAGAGGGCAGCAAAGGATAGTTGTCTAGAAACAACAGTAAATCAGCCCCAGGGAGCACTGTCTCTGTGAGCTGCCAGCTTTAAGCTGAAGTTGAGATGAGTTTCAAGTTGCTGAACACCCCATACAGCAGTAAAAAGATATATAAGATATCGACACGCTCAGCTGCATCTTGTTAAAAGCTTCCTGCGGGTTGGCAGAATGAAATCTTTATTTAAAATACACAAACTATTGTCAAGGGAAAGATGGAAAAGAGAACACAATAAAAGGGCCAAATGCGTTGCTTAACCCACTAGAAGCAGCAGAAAAGGGAGACGTGGTCGCACTGTCTTTGTAGCAACAATAACAGAAAAGGTGACTAACACTACCACATCCGCATTCATCTGCTCTTACCATGGTTTCAGGATGCATTATTTCTTTTATTATTAATTATATGTTTCCGGGGGAGGGCAATATATATATTATTATGGATAGCAAGAGAGGAAATCATTTCTCCTGCCACTTGGCATTTACAGTAGTGTATGCAACGAGTGAGTGATGACAGGAAACAAAACTGCAGCTTTGGCCCCAGCATCCCTCCTCCTCCTCCTCCAATTTGCTTCAACTAGCTTTTGGTAGTCCGAGGCTTTCTAACAGAAAGTTCATGTAAAACCATTATTGAACACAGACAGGAAGAAACTGAGACAGGAGTGAGTGGTGTGTATTTGTGCAGAGGGAGAAGGATGGAGGAAGGGAGAGTTAGTCATCTTGCACAGACAACACCAGAATGAGGCAGGTGCTTTGCATAATTACAAAGATAGACATACAAGGCTCACACACTTGCACGTTTTTTTAATTTTATTTTTTCTTTTTGATCCTATCATTTCCAAGAACAATTTTAAGTGATAATGACTGTGGGCACGTGAACTTTCTGGAACCAGTAAACTCAGTAGGTTTAAGGAAGCTGAGCAGGGAACCTGACAAATAATGGGTTCAGAAGAAGGGTCACTCCTGAAGAGCAAACGGACATGGTAAGTTATGAAGCAGACTTGAAAAGAAAAAGGTGAAAGGATCCTGGGGAAAATGTCACCTATATTGATTAAGCTTTATTTCTCTTTGGGAGAAAGTGGCATTTCTGCCATCAGATCATGGACACATAAGGAAAGTAGAAGGCTCACTGTTTCTCCACAGTGTGTTTAGCTCCTTTGACCAGAAGGTACCTAGAAGGCTCTTTGTTGCATTATTACAAAGACACAAACACAATAATTATTTTGACTTTTATTTTTGAAGTACCAGCGAGAGAGAGGGACAGGGAGAGGGAGAGAGAGAGAGAGAGACAGAGACAGAGACAGA